>CAUYPK010053391.1:0-20282 GCA_963574355.1 Loris lydekkerianus | reverse complement strand
GTGTGTGGGCCCAGGGTGTGGGGGTCCCTGTGTCTGTGTGTGTTCCTGTGTGTGTGTGTCCCGGTGTCTGTGTGTGTTCCTGTGTCTGTGTGTCCCTGTGTCTGTGTGTGGATCCAGTGTGTGTGTGTGTCCCTGTGTCTGTGTGTGGGCCCAGTGTGTGTGTGTCCCTGTGTCTGTGTGTGGGCCCAGTGTGTGTGTGTCCCTGTGTCTGTGTGTGTTCCTGTGTCTGTGTGTGGATCCAGTGTGTGTCCCTGTGTCTGCATGGATCCCTGGGCAAGTGACTTAACCTGTATGAACTTCAGTTTCTTTGTAAAAAGGGATGACAAAGGCCCTGACATGCAGCGTAGCAGGGCGGGGTGGGGGGTGGGGAGGAACTACGGGAATTGGGGAACCGTGTGTCAGTGCCCAGTGCTGGTCAGACTTAATAAATGATGCACGCAGTTGCCACTACTGCCACTTCCTGAGGCCACTGAGATCACAGGGCGATACTTGGTAACTAGCCTCTCCTTCGCCTGCCCTCCACCCCATCCCCTCTTGTCACCCCCATGCCCTGGGCTGAGCTGAAAGCCCTGTGTTGGCCCAGAGGGGACTGCCGCAGCAGACCTGCAAGCACCTCCAGGGAACCAGGTGGCCCAGGAGAACGGGGAGACAGTGTGACGCTTCCGGAAGGATCATGGAGTTAAGGGGCAGAGGGGGTGGGGTGTGGCCCTTATGTAAGTGGGGTTAACCCTCACTGTGACAGGAAAGCACTCTTGGGGATTTGGAAAGTCAGCTCGAGGGGCTTTGCAGGGTAATCTGCTTTCTGGGGCCTCAGAAGATCGAGGCCACGGGGCTGGGCTGTCCCACCTGTCCTCCTCTTACCTGTCTTCACTTCTTCCCTGTCTCCTCCTGCCAGGAAGCCCCTAGGGACCCTGTAAGGTCACAATCTCCAGCATCACGTCAGTGTCAAAGCAGGGGCATCTTCTGTGGACTTGACTGGCCACTTTCTCCTTCCCAAAGCCTGTTTTTCCCCTATCTTCTGGAACACAGGTCTTTGCCCTGAACTGGCCATCACCTCGATGCACCCAGAGGTGGCTCCGGCAGAGCTTTTTTCTCTCCCTTTGGGCAATCTCACACATACTCATAGGCTCCGTGACCACTGCACCTCAGGCTCCCACCTGTGTCTCCACCTCCAGCTTCCCCCGACAGATCGACCAGGAATTCTGCTAGGGAGGTCAACTCCCTGAACCCCATCTCCTAATGGGGTTCATCTCCTAATTCATCTGCACAGGGCTTTAACCAAGACCCCAGGATTGAGGGACTACCCGGAGCAAATGTGTGCAGGGACAAAAATGCCTAAGGCCTAAGGGTCTTTGACCTGAGGACAAGGACAAGCTGATGACAAAAAAGCATGAGAAATGCGGAGGTAAACTCAAGATAGCTCTATGTCATGGGAGAGAGGGAGGCTTCAAAGATGGAGGTGCCACCCCACGTGTTCTATGCAGTCACCGAGGAAGCAAGTGTGAGGAGTTCTTAGGCAAATACTTGGGATTTCGTATCCAAACTTCTCTGCAGCCTGCAAAGGAGCTATCCTTATTAGCCTCAACTCACAGATGAGTCAGAGGGGTTCAGTAATTTGCTTCAGGCCACACAACTATCATTGAGTGGTGGAGGAGGTTGGGATGAGATAGGGATTTCAAAGGTTTCCTGATCCCCAAACTCTGGCTTGCCGCCAGGATACTCTCCAGGAAGCAGCGGCCTCCTGTGGTTTCCGCAGCAGGGGTGGCTGGTGTGTGGCCAGTGCTACTCAGAAGAGCGGGTGGAGGGCGGCGCCTGTGGCTCAATGGGTAGGCCCCATATACCAAGGGTGGCAGGTTTGAACCCAGCCCCAGCCAGCTAAAACAGCAATGAGAATTGCAACAAAAAATAGCTGGGCGTTGTGGCAGGCGCCTGTAGCCCCAGCTACTTGGGAGTCTGGGACAAGAGAATCACTTAAGCCCAAGAGTTTGAGGTTGCTGCGAGCTGTGACGCCATGGCACTCTACCGTGGGCAACAAAGTGAGACTCTGTTCCAAAAACAAAAAAGAAGAGTGGGTCGAGAGGGAGAAGCTGGAAGCTTAGCTCCACTGGGAGAGGAGACAGGGTGAGGGGCTTGGAGGGAGAGTAACATTAAAGAAAGATTTTATTTTTAACCATCAAGGCATATATTTAAATAAAAATATTTTAGGAGGGGAACACCTTTGAAAATGGGAGGTAACAGAGAAGAAAGAGTCAGGGAGAGCTGGAGGCAGGGTATAACTCCAGCCCTGCCGCATGCCCAGGCTTGTGGGGTGACACCTGCCACAAGTGGAGACCCTGTGAAAGGCTCACCCCTGAGAGCCCAGGGTTTACGGGGCAGGCTCAGGCCAGCGCTCCTTCTCTCAGAGCCTGGCCCTGTGTGTTCCTGGCTTAAACCTGGGCAAGGTATTCCACAGAGGCCTATAGTTTCCTCCTCTCCAAAGTGGTGGCATTGAAGGAGGTGAGAATGGCCAGGGGTTAGTGCAGACAGAAAGGGAGAGCTTTGTGTTTTCTCTGGGGTGCCCCCAGGCCCCAGGGAAGGAACTGAGTGGGGGAAGGGATTTGCCCTTCCTGCCCCATCTGCCCAGTCCCTTCCCATCCTTTTATGCCTGCGTGGGGCTTACCTCCTCCAGTCTGCCTGCCCTGACTCCTCAGCCCTTCTGTTCTGTCCTCGTAGAGTGTTTTTTAACCTTTTTTTATTTCGTGGGACACTTGAACCTATAGTTAAACTGCCGTGGAACACTTAAGTTATGTTGATTAAAAAAATAAAGAGTATAAAAAAGAAAGGAATATATTAGCTGTGCTTTAAACTTCTCTCAAAAACAATTTAATTAATAATCTTTAAAAATTGTTGTGGCACCCTAGCTAAAAAATGACTGTTCTAGAGAGATTTAGTCCAGGGCCAGATCTTGCCCTGTATTCACTCCCCACCAGGTCAGCGCTTCCCACTTAGTCCAGGTGGAAGATTCTAGAGAACAGGTTCAGTTAAGAGTTTCAGGTGAGCTGGCACCAGGATCATAGGAAATCTGTTTTTAAACTTGTCTATATTGTCTAATATTCTATTGTGGGCAAGTATAGAATGGCGAAACAATAACAATGAACAAGAGACACCAAAACAAAACCCATTCCCATCTAAATCAAAGATACTAGCAGTGTCTGACCTCCTGTTCCCGCACTGTTTATTTTGACTTTTGTTATGACAACTCCTCATGTCATCTGGATGCCAGTGGAACCCCTCTCTTAGCCTGTCAGCCTGGCCCTCAGTTCTTTGGCAGGCCAGGCCGGCCAGAGCTGGACACAGTGCTGGAGGAATGAACACCAAAACCCAGCAGGGCCTAGGGAATGGGGGGCTGTCCGATCTGTGATCACCAGCTGCTGGGGCAGACGCCAAAGGATTACTCCGCCCAAAGCCCTGAATTTGCTGACTAAGCTGCCAGAGGCCACCTTATCACTAAGACAATTATTCCTCCAGGGGACAGGTCAGCAACTTTCTGCCACTGGAGGCTGTGCCTGTGATAAGCACTGCAGGACCACCTCCCTCTGGACCCTCAGGGCAGGACACTGTGCCAGGAGGTCCCAGGCCTGAGGCCTGACCTGCTGCTGGCAGACAGAGGAAGGAGGGCTGACCCTTTTAGGCAGCTACCGACTTCTTGATTGGGACAAATTTCAACTTTGGGTACTGAGAACAGGTCTTCCAGGATTTCTTCAATACACTCCTACTCCCCCAAGTCTTTACTGTCTTTGAGGCTTAGCTAGTGGTTAACACACAATCTCTGGAGCCAGGGACCCAGCAATTCCATTCCAGGAAACCTTTCCACAGAAGATTTCACAAAGATTTAATTCCATGGATGTCCCCTGCAGTGATTTTAGTGGAACTGGCTGAATAAGCTGCGTTCCCGCCACACAGCCCCTGCCAGTGGCGGTGCCCCAAATCCGTCTGCAGGGAAACGTGCCTGCTATGTTTCCACTTCAAAGCCACCTACAAAACAGCGCGGATAGTTTGATTTCATGTGTCTCTGGGAGATTTCTGGGCCATAGATCATGGGACGCCTTTCTTCTTGGCGGGACCTAAAGGAATCAATGGTTTCTTTTTCCAGAGCAGGGAGTGGAAGGTTCAGGACTCCTGGAGGCAGACATCAGCAGGAACGTTGCTCAACAAAGCCTCTTTCTTTTCTTTTCAAGATAACATTTAGAAATAATCAGATATCCCCTGCACAGACTTCCCAGCTCTTGGCTAGAGAAGTCTTTCCTTGAACCATTTTAAAGGCCTGAGCAGAACTGGAGGGGACGCTGCCCGGGCAGACAAAGGCAGCCTGTCCTAGATGCACGTGATCCGTTCCACCGTGAGGTGACCCCTTCCTCCTTTGTACCTGAGATGACTGGCAGGGACGACATCCAGGCGGGCGTCTCCCTCCTCCTGGGCACACCGATTGGTGGGCATCTCAGTTCTCCAGCAGCGCTGTCATAAAGACACCCTTGCAAGCAGAGAATGTCTCTGTTCTGTTTGAAGGTTTGATACCAAACATGTATTATGATAAAATAAAGCTCTTTTAATTTTTTTTAAAAAAGAATGCTTTATTTGAAATTAATATTACCTATAGTAATAATAACAACAGGAAATATTTATGAAGAAATGAAGTGCTTACATGTGAAAATGCAAAGCTTTCCATGCTCTCACTTTCTATCCTCACCCAAAGGGAGGCCTAAGTATCTGGTGCTGGGTCAGGCCTGAGACTCGGCTGATGGGATCAGCTGCAGCCGCAGCAGGAGGGAGCCTAGGGCAGAGGTACCTTCCAGGAGCTGGGGGAGGGGCGGGAGCTTTGTGAAAACCAGTACAGAAGTATTTCAAAAGTTTAACAGCAGGTACAACCCTATCAGTGTATAATAGCTGACTGACATTCCTACTCATAATATTCATCATCTCCTAGAAATGAAACAACATAAGACCCTTTCCTTTTTTCTTTCTTTCTTTCTTTCTTTCTTTCTTTCTTTCTTTCTTTCTTTCTTTCTTTCTTTCTTTCTTTCTTTCTTTTGGAGATAGAGTCTTACTATATCACCCTTGGTAGAGCGCTGTGGCATCACAGCTCACAGCAACCTCAAACTCCTGGGCTTAAGTGATTCTCTTGCCTCAGCCTCCATAGCTGGGACTACAGATGCCCGCCACAACGCCCAGCTATTTTTTTGTTGTAGTTGTCATTCTTGTTTGGCAGGCCTGGGGCTGGGTTTGAACTCGCCAGCTTCTGTGTATGTGGCTGCCACGCTAGCCACTGAGCTACAGGCTGAGTTGTTCAATCTCAGCAGCACTGCCATGTGGGGCCAGTTAATTCTTGGTGGTGGGGCTGTCCTGTGCATTGGAAGTTCAGCAGCACACCTGGCCTCTGCCTGCTAGATGACAATTGTGACAACCAAACTGTCTCCAGACATTGCCAAATGTCCGCTGGGGGGCCACATCCCACTCGGCCTGTGCCGTGATATTTACACCCTGCTTCCCGTGAGGCAGGTCACCGAGTCTGCTTCTAGGAATGCAAGGAGCACTTCCTGTGACAATTGTCTGCAGGGACAACTGGACTGTTGCCCCAGTGCCATGTGTGTGCAGATTCAGGAATGATCTGGAAGATGCTCAGGGTTGACAAGGTTTCCTCTGAAGGAGAGTTTTGCTATTTTATTTTATTTTTTTTGTTATGGTTTTCTGTATTGTTTGAATGTTTAATACTGACCATGTATTATAAACAAGTTAGAATAAGGCTTTTAAAAGTGTTTTAAAAGAGACTAACTAATTTGAAGCAAATAAGAGCTATGAGAACAATAGGACATTTTTAAAAAGAAATCATTGTGTGCCAGGCCCAGTTCTGAGGTTTATGCGTGTAAACTCGTTCCACCCTCACAACAGCATCAGACAGACCTTATCGTCGCTCTCCTTGTCTTACAGGTGAGACTGACATTACAGAGAGGTTTACTGACTTGCCCAGTGTCACATAGCTAGTAAGTGACAGAGCTGGGATTCAAACCCAGGAAGATAAGCTGATGATGTTATGAAGAAATATCTGCCCAAGGGTAAGGGAGAAAACAACGCATTTAACAAAGAAAATCTCCAGACACATCTTGTCTTTAGGTGGGTTGAAAGGAGAAAGCAGGTATTCTGGGCTATGGGAAAGTCAGTTTAGAACTGGGATTTCCAGCTTTTGTATGAGATACACATTCTTAAACTCAAACTATAATAAAGTTTATAGAGATGAGCTAAAGGTCTCTCTGTGGGAACCTTCCTTGTCTGTTTGCTTTCTTTTTTCCCCCAAAAAGTGCCTCTGAGAAAAATCTTTGTTTTTTTTTTTTCTTTTTCTTTTTCTTTTTAAGAGGTGGAGTCTTGCTCTGTTGCCCAGGCTGGAGTGTGGGGGCCTGGTCACAGGTCACTGCAGCCCCAAACTTCTGGGATCAAGTGATCCTGCTGAATAGCTGGTTTTACAGGCATGCTTTGCAGGGTACGCTACAGAAGGGCTGGCTATTTTGTCCGGGCCGGTCTTGAACTCCTAGCCTCAGATGATCCCCCTGCCTCAGCCTCCCAGAGTGCTGGGATTATAGGTGTGAGACATCCTGGGCAAAATGTCTGCTTTTAATGGTGTGGCTCGGAGCAGCACCAAGTACCACTGGGAGTTACCATGTGTGTGTTTGCGCACGCGCATGTGTGAATGCACATGAAAAGGCACAAATGTGTCACATGACCATGGGGAGGGCCAACTGAGACAACTGCATTGGCACAATGACGTCACTGTCTGCGTCTGTTATGCTTTATTCTTGAAGTCCCAGACAACAGCTGTCATGTTGCAGGGATTTTCAAGTTGAACTGTTTGGATGAGCAGTGTTCCAGTGTAATGTCTGGTATATTTTCCTTTGTGACTTTTGATATTGAAGTAAACTGTATTTTCTGATATACTTTCTTATCTACATTTATGAATTTAGTGAAAGTTCTACATTGAGATAATCACATATCTAGTGCCTCTCCACAGAGACAAAGAATATTATGTTCTTTAGAAACAATTTTAGAAAATGCCTCTACTCAAAGAAATTCTCCCTAAGACATGGGCAAAAGAGAGCCCTGGGTGGACGGGCCACTGGTGGTTATTTCAGTCTGGGCTGCACCTGACCAGCCCCCAAACATGATCTAATAGAGCCCCTGAACTCAGCATGCTTCTTTCCACACATGGCCTTTGCACAGGCTGTTCCTTCCTCCTAGTTATCTCCAAAGGGGGTTGGAAAACCTGCCTTTATTAGTGTTTCTTATGCAAACTCATGATATGTGAAGATGTTGCTTTCTTATCACCAGGCAATTGAAATAGCTAAATATAGTTTTTATTTAATAAGTTATGGGACATTTTTAAGATGGCTTTTTCCCTGCTATTGAAAGTGGCTATATGAAAAAAACAGTTACAAGGTAATAGCAAGGTACAAAATGCAGCTAACACTATGGCATTTGTATATGAAAACCGAAGTAGGCCTGGTGCACTGGCTCATGCCTGTTATTATAACTTTCTAGGGGGCTGAGGCAGGAGGATCACTTGAGCTCAGGAGTTGAAGATCAGCCTGAGCAAACGTGAGGCCCCAGCTCTTCCAAAAACAGAAAAATAAATCAGGTGTTGTGGCAGGTGCCTGTAGTCCTAGTTACTGGAGAGGCTGAGGCAGGAGGATCACTTAGGCCTAGAGGTTTGAGGCTGCAGTGAGCTGTGATGACACCATTGCACACTAGCCTGGTTAACAGAGTGAGACTCCATCTCCAAAAAACAACAAACAAATAACAACAACACCCCCTAAAAAAAAAAAAACCCAAATCAAACAAACAGAAAAAAACAAATATGATTAGGATACTTAAGGAATTACTATTAATTTAGTTATAACAATGGAATTGTGCTTATGTTTAATGAGAAAGAATCCTTATCAGCTAGAGATGTACCCTGGAGTATTCCCAGGAGAAGTGAATCAATCTCCTGGATTTGCTTTTGCAGCTTGCAGCAAAAGTTTGTTTGTTTGCTTGTTTTTTTACAAAAATGAATGAAAGAACAGGGTAGTTGAACTGAGAACAACTCAAGCTGATAGTTGTTGATGTGGGTAATGAGTACATAGATTTCATTGACCTATTATCTCTAAACTATTTCTAATTTTGTATTTGACATTTGACATAATAAAAAGTTAGTTTAAAACACAAATACACAAGCAGAGTACGTGAAAAATGAAACAAGTGGTTGGGTGCCTGTAGCTCAAGTGGCTAGGGCGCCAGCCACATACACTGGCTCAGCCCGGGTCTGCCAAACAACAATGACAACTACAACCAAAAAACAGCTGGGCATTGTGGTGGGTGCCTGTAGTCCCAGCTACTTGGGAGGCTGAGGCAAGAGAATCACTTAAGTCCAAAAGTTTGAAGTTGCTGCGAGCTGTGACTCCATGGCACTCTACTCAGGGTGACATAGTGAGACTCGGTCTCAAAAAAAAAAAAAAAAAAGAGAAAGAAAGAAAAATGAAACAAGAAATGAAAGAGGGGAGAGGAGGGTGAGGGGAAGACAGGGGAGAGGGGGGATGGAGGGAGGGTATCTGGGGGGAATCTTACCTGTTGCACCCAAATGTAAAGGTACATTTCAAAACAATTAAGAGTATATTATAAATAAGTGAGGTGATGGTTATGTTAAATAGTTTGATTTAAACATTCCACTTTGTATATCAAATTATCATGTACTATATAAATGTATACAGTTATGGTTTAATAAAAATTAAGTTAAAAAATAAAATTTAGAGGGCAGCGCCTGTGGCTCAAAGGAGTGGGGCACTGGCAGGTTCAAATCCAGCCCTGGCCAAAATACTGCAAAGAAAAAAAATAAATAAATAAATAAAATTTAGATTTCATAAGAGATAAATTATTTTACAGAGTTTGGGTTCTATTTCGTTGACAGGACAAAATTTAATATAAGAAAGTCTACTACTTGGAGTAATAAAGTCAAATATAACCCAACTATAGCACAAGACTATGGGGAAAGGGCCTAGGAAGGGGAAGGGAGAGGGGAGGTTTGGGTGGAGGGAGGGTAATGGGTGGGGCCACATCTATGGTGCATCTTAGAATGGGTACAGGCGATTGCACTAATGTACACAGCTATGATTTAACAATAAAAAAAAAATAAAGTCAAATATGCAAAAAATATATTTTTTAAAAATGTGGTTGAAGACTGGACGTACTCCGTAGTCTAAGTCTTTTCTTTTTCCCCCTCTCTGCTTCCATATCCTCTCACTCTAAGTCTGCCTTTACTGACTATTTTTACCCTGCTAATAGTTTTGGAGCAGCTGAGTGCACAGAGGAAAACTCCAGTCGCTGGGCCTGCACGCGGGGCCATCGCGCGCGTCAGCGCCCCCTCCCGGGCGGAGGAGGAGCAGCGGGCGGGGAGGGGCGCCCGGCTCAGTCCCTCCCGCCAGTCCTCCCCCGCAGCTGGCTTGGCTCCCAACGTCCTTGGCCTCTCTCTGCCACCGACTCCGCATACTTCCAGCTTGGCTTAAAGGCCTCTCCTGAGACCACTCCATCGTTGCTCACCACATCCCAATCAGAAACATTTCAATCCTTTATCGCTTTTTTGTGCGGAATCTCGTCTATCCTGCTCAAGGCTTCGACGCTAGGAGCTGATGACTGTTTGTTGAGCGACTGCCTGCGCTCGCGGACCAGGGCTTGCCCTGTGCCTTCCCCCTGCCTCGCCCCGTCGACGCCCCACGGCCCCGGCTCTGCGCCCCGCGCCGGCCCCACTCGGGTCGCCGCCCGCCGGGCCGCTTGTTCTGCCGCCAGGGGTTTGAAACGGTGGTTTGCGCGCCACCCCTCTGCGCGCCACCCCTCTGCGCGCGTCCTGGTTTTCAGCAGCCTGGCTACCGGAAGCGTCCAGATCCGGATCTGAAGGTGTGCCGCCGCCGCCGGGTCTGTGAAGGAGGCGATGCCGATGGTCCAGCTGCTGGAAACCATCGTGAGCTGCGGAGGGGCCGAGGAGTGACGAGTTTTGTGCACGAAGCCCACTGGCGAGGTGCTGCTCAGCCGGAGTGCAGGCCGCCTCCTGGAGGCGCTGCGCTCAGGGCACCCCACAGCCAGGCCAGTCCCCTTTATTTTGTGTTATTGTTACAGCGGCTGCTTTACACTCCCCCATCGTTGAAGACTTTTCCAGACATACCCAGAGCTTTGCATGTGTTACACCAGCTAATCTGTGCCCCAAGTGTGGCATCCTGGAAATAGTAGAGACCTTTGGGACCCTGGTCAGCATGGGCTATGGATGTTACAGTAGTAGCAGCGATGTGCTGTGGCAGATTGAATTTTTTCCCATATTTCCCTTGCCAAGTGGTCTTCTCAACAGTATGACCTTGACACTCCTGCATGGTCCTCTCCCCTTAAACCTGGGCGAACCCTTGAGGGCCCTACTAGATAGGCTGCAGGGACAGTGACACTGCAACGTGTCTTAGATTATAGAAGGCAATATGGAACCTCCTCGGGATGGCTGCTGGATCTCTCCGCACGCTTGCTTTTTCCCAACCCAACCAGGCGCTGTAAGGAAGCTCATGCAGCCCTGTGTGGAGAGGAATCAAGGGCCCAAACCACGGTGCCAACAACGTTAGTGCCAACATTCAAGCACTAACTTTTATTTAGAGTGAGCCTTTGAAGTGGATCCACCACCATTCAGAATTCATAGATTTTCTTCATCCTCTTCTTGTCCCACCAACCCAGAATCAGGCCCAGGAAGTGAAATGGAAGAGAGGCCAGCATCTCCAAAACAGTTGAGAAGCCCTTGCGAGTGGCAGCTGTGAGCTGGACAAGACACAGAGATGTTAATGATCAGCTTTAAAAGCTGTCACTTGGAGCCCCAAGCGCTGTTTCAAGGTGTTACTACATTTTTTCCAGCTCCAGGATGAGTTGAGACTCTAAAAAAGTAGTTACTGGGAGAACCAGTTTTCCGTGTTCTGTGCCACTGAATAAAGACTCAGTTAAACCTGCTTCCCAGACTGGAAGGGGAAATCAGAGATAAGACGGAGAGAGATCTCTCCACTTGGAATTCTGAAGCTTGGCAAGGCCCTGTGACACGGCTGCTCTTGGATGCCAGGAGCCTCCTCCACTTACGTTAAACTTACATTAGCTTAAAGAGTCCACGCACAAGAAGGACATTAGTGAAAATGCTTTTATAGAGAAAGTAAAAAGTATTGGAAAGACTTATTAATTTGATTAGCAAAATGGAAGGGAGATGAGTTCTTCCAGCCACTTCTTCCAATGGCTAATTAGGTATGACTATAACCCATGTCAAAATGCTTTTTGGTTATTTAACTGAAATAACTTAAGTATGATTGACTGTGCCCTCAGCAGGACATGTACATGTATAATCCAAAGTAATAGGTAGGAAATCTGTGTCTTAAGGTTGGTATAGTTTGTGTCCTCTTTAAGAAATCTTTGCCTGCTCTAAGGTTTGGGCTTTTGAAATAACAGAACTAAGAAAGGTACTGAATTTCAGTGATTTCCTTCATCAAGACTAAATATAAGATTTTAAATATGTACATATTAAATGTGTATAATATGCAATAATGTAAATGTATCCAAATTTATTAAATATAAGTAAAATCAAGCAATGTGGTATAATCCATTCACACTATGAAAACTTTTGTGATGCCATATAATAACAAACTAAAGAAAAAAGTTACTTTCAAGTTACCTCTTTTCTAACTTATAACAAACCCGATTTGATTTATTCTTTTTCCAAGATATCTTCACAGAAATTCTTTCAATAGTACAGTAAACTTAAAATTCTTCATTAGAATTGCATTTTTATTCAGCATCGTCTCAGAAATTCCTCCAGTCGGCAGCTTCTTTGGAAACTGAGAAACCAGCCTTGTGGAACTATGACATAAACCAATGTGCAAAGATTTTATAATAGCGCAAAGTGATTTTGCATTTGCCATGTTAAGCATCTTTGGTAAGCCACCCTTGGTGCTGCCATACTAAGCACGCCAGACTAAGCATGGTATGGTACAGAAAACGTGGGCCTTGGAGTCACAGAGACCTGTGTTTGGATCCTGGATCTGTAGTGTATTTACAAGTTGTGTGAACCTGAACAAGTTACTTAAATTTGCTGTACTTCCCTCAAAAAATAAATAAATAAATAAATAAATAAATAAATAAATAAATAAAATAGTGGCTTGCAATTCAACCAAATCAATTTAGAGATTCTCTGGGAAGAGAGATGTGAAAATGAAAAGTTGCTGGTAATTGACAGAAAATGTTTTAATAACAATGGATTTATCTGGCTAGAACCAATACTGGTTGCAGCAGGAAGCTACCTCTGTGCGGAATGCTATTTTCCCAGGGGTCACTCCCAGGCTGTGCCACGAAGGTATTTCCCTTACCCGGAGAAGCAGCACCTGGGATAAGACAAATGTTTTTCAACGTTTGCTGAGTGAAGGGGCCGGCAAAGGTGGGTCTTGCTTATGTCTCAACCAGTACACCTCGGCTTTTGTCTGTTTTATGGTTAGTAGGATTTTGTTTGAAGAAAATATTTCTTTTCCCAAACAGTGGCAGGAGGATTGCAGGAGGCTCAGACAGGAGACTCCGTTTAGCTTCTCAGAGGCCTTGGATAAGTCTCTTCACCTCTCTGGACTGTTACAATAGGGAAATAGTGAAGCTAATAAGCCTTTCCTGGGTGAAGGTAGTGGACTGAATTACATGACTTCTAGAGTTCTCTCTTGGGTGCCATGAGCTTCTTGGTGCTTGGTATGGCAAATCAAAGTCACCTTACTGTGATATTATACATCATATGTTATATACTGTGCTATTATATGTTACTGTGCAGATTGGTTTACATTACAGTTAAAAGAGATTGCTTTCTCAGATACCAATAATACTCTTAAAATTACAAGCAGTTTGACCCACTCGCAGTACCCTGAAAGGTCACGAGATGGCGCTGTTACCCCATGAGAAAAGTTTTGCCTATTCGCCCCCGCCCCAAATCCTAGTGCAAAAGATTTGGGAATTTCTTCTTTGACACTGCAGTAAAGAAAACACTTCATTGGTCCTGGCTTGCAACTTAAGGCAGAGGATTTGATCTGTTACTGACAAATGCCGGCAAAGTTGCCTACAGTGCTTAATGCACAGCTTTGCGTTTTTCTACCAAAGCACCAAAGAGAAACTGGGTGACACAGTCAGGAGGATGCTAACAGAGGTGGCGTTGCCATCCCAGAAGTACATGTGTTGTGTTTTGTTCCCATGCATTGCTTCATGTGCTTCTCATACACATCCAGGAAATAGATGTTGAATGGATGTTGGATTTGTTGAATTGAATCGTGCAGCTTGGCATTAAAATACATGGTATTCTCTAAAGCAATTTCCTGTGTTCCTACAGAACTGTTGGGATGATTTGGAGACAGGAGTTTGGGGTTAGAATTTGTTTTTTCTATGTTTTAGGGACCAGATTATTAGGACTTTTGGAGGAATGAGCGAGACATTTCTGAAGAAAGACAAGCCTGGGAACAATTGTTAGGTCAAGCCCAGCAAACCTGCCACGTAGAGAGGTCTGCCCATACAAGGATGAGTGTCAAAAAAGCATGAAAACAATGGGGTTAGGCAAACTCTGCTGGTCAGAAAGGATGTGTGTCCTCGGCCGAGTGCAGTGGTGGAGCCTGGGCTGTTGATGAGGCCCTGAGAGGCAGGGGCTACAGAGGTGCTTGGCAGAGGTGGTTAGAGAAGATGAGGACTGGAGCCCCTGGCAGAGTCTGAGTGATGATCAGAATGGATGCCCTGAGCCTGAGAGCCTGAGGACTTTCTGGACACAGGCCTGCCTGCTGTTCCCCCATGGTGTGGTCACCACTGGAGTGAATGACCTGAACCTTTCTGAATCCAGGCTGCACCAAGCTTTCTAGGCCTGCTCATGGAGGCACGCTGGGGACCATCCTGAGTGGGCTGGCAGATTGTGACTGGCCGTTCACTACCTTGATTGCTTCCTTGGCCCTTGCTGCAGCCAAGGACCCACCAGAGCCTTCTGAGTGGGTGTTTGGAGATCAAGCACTAGGAAGGCTGTTTTGAGTCCTCTGATGCTTCAAGCTCCCAGGGAGCCCAGTGTTGCTCACACTTGAGTCACATTCAGATAATTTATTTTATTTTTTGGAGACAGAGTCTCTTTCTGTTGTCCTGAGTAGAGTACAGTAGCATCATTATAGCTCACAGCAACCTTAAACTCCTGGGCTCTAGCAATCCACCTGCCTCAGACTCCCAACTAGCTGGGACTGACTACAGGCATTTACCACCAGCTAATTTTTCTATATTTTGCAGAGACAGGGGTTTGCTCTTGCTCAGGCTGATCTTGAACTCCTTGCCTCAAGCAATACTCTTGCCTCAGCCTCCCAAAGTGCCAGGATTATAGGTGTGAGCCACCATGCTCATCCCATATAACTTTTAAAGGAAAATAATTGTTTCACTGCCCTCTAATGTTGAATTAAATAATTTAATGTTTAATGATAATCTTACAAATCTAAAACTAAGAAAGATGGTAACTCTTATATAACTACATAATGAAAATGAAATTGTTAATTAAATAAAAGCACGACTTCAGAATAAACAATGAAAACCAGCCACACTGATAGATGATGTTTTGCTGGAACTCATTTATTCTCAGGACATGAGTATAGGGACTAGCTGTGTGGTGCCAATTCTTTTTGCATTTGGATTGTGATAGCAATGAACTCATCATTCTGCCCACACTGTTACATTCTTATAATAGCTCAGCTTATGACAGTTAAAGAAATGCTACCTGATTTGGTTCTGAAATTAATGGTGGTGTAGGGCTATAAGGTAGTCAACAGATAGGGGAGTATGTATTTATGCCTATTTTTAAAAGATTTTTCTTATAATAAAAACATAAAAAATTATTATCGAAAACTTGAGGTTCTCCAAAAACGTTGTTTTCTTAAATCCTCTTCCTAGGATGAATTCCCAGGCATGGAATTATTAAGTGAAAGGGTATAATTAGCTTCCTGATTCTTGCTACATTGTGCTAAGCGGACTTTCATAAATCAACATTTTCTTTTTTCTTTTATTTCAGGTTAACATAAGGGTACATTCAATTAAGTTACATTGTTTGCATTTGTAAAGCCTAAGTTGCAGTTGAACCTTTCACTCAGGAGGTGTGCCCTGCGCCCCTACACTGCACTAGATAGGTGAGAGCCCCCCAAACCCCCTCCCCTTGCCCCCGTCTTGAGTTTAAGTGTGTTTTTCTCTTGTGTGGAAGTGTAGTTGTTCATCTACTACTACGTTGGATGCTTGCTTTTCCATGCCTTTGATACTTAAGAGGATATTCTCCAGATCTTTTCAGGAAAATACGAAAGAGGTGAAGTCTCCATCTTTCTTTTTTGTTGTTGTTGTTGTTGCAGTTTGGCCAGGTTTGAACCCACCACCCTCAGCATATGGGGCCGGTGCCCTACTCGAGCCACAGGCGCCACCATCTCCATCTTTCTTTATGGCTGTTTAGTATACCGTGGTATACATATGCCGCAGTTTATTAATCCATTCATGTGTTGAAGGGCACTTGGGTTGTTCCCACACCTTTGCGATTGTGAATTGAGCTGCTATAAACCCAGAAGGAAAAAATCATTTTTCCTTAAGGACTTTTGCACTCGAATGTTTATAAATCAACATTTTCATTGAAATGGCATTTCGCAGCTGGCCTCCAATGCCAACTGTTTAACTCAGGACAGTAGGTGAGCCGGCTCCATCAGAGCAGGTGCAGGAATCCACAGCTCTCACCAGGCTTCTGGTCTCAGTCATGTGGCTCCTCTGCCCAAATCCCTTCCTGGCTCCTCATCTCAGGGTGACCCCTAAGTCTCTCCCCGGCTCCCAAGTCATCTCCCCTGGTTCCCCCTGTGCTCTAGTTCCAAGACATTCTGTGTAGGCCCCGGTCCCTGCCTGGAACACGCTGATCCAGGGGCTCAGCTGGGTGGTTTGTCCTCTCGGTCCCTAACCATCCTCCCTAAAATTGCAAGTCCTGCCTCGCCTGTGCCACCTGGCATCCACCCTCTGTGTGCCCTGCTCCCTCCCATCACACATACCACACCTGACATAGGTGTCTGTTTCACTTGTTTCTGTCTTTATTCGGTCCCGCATTAGAATACAGGCTCCCCCAGAGGGAAGTGATGGCAGCTGGCTCCCTGTTCCTGCCCAGCCTAGCACCAGCAGAGTAGGGCTCAGGCGTGTTTGTGGAGTGAGTGAGTGAGTGAGTGAGTGCATGGCTGTCATGGCTGGGGAGGAGTAAAGGCAGTTGAAGCCCAGTGATCCCCAAGGGTGAATGTCTAGATGCTCAGGTGGACAGAACTCAGAGGTCAGCAGCGGCTGAGGGGTCTTCCTTAGCTCCCACCCCTCGAATCCTGGCAGGCCTGTGAGTGGCTTTGACTAATGGAGTGTGGCAGAAGTGACGCCTGGGACTCATCAGCCAGGTCTCAGAGGCGCGCAGCTCTCGCTTCCTTCCTTTTGCATCCTCTTCTTCCTCCAGCTGCTGTGTGGTGAGAAGCCCAAGATGCCAGGAGAGGCCGTGAGAGAGGCCACGTGCAGAGGGAGGAGCCAGGAAGCCGCCAGCCGTGAGGACTGGGGCCGTGCACGCCTGGGGCCTCTGGAGGCCAGCCCGGCCAGCAGGCTGTGCTGAACACACCATCTTGGAGGGTCCAGCCCTGCAGGACACCATGTGGAGGGTCCAGCCCTGTAGGACACCATGTAGGCCAGACATGAGCTGTCTTCAGTGTTCCCTGACCCAATTCCTGACCTGAGAATTGTGAGAAATAATACAATGGTTGTTGTTTTTGTGTTTGGGGGCACTTTGTGAGACAGCAATAGGTAACTCACACGGAGGGGCGTCGTCTGTGAGTGCTGAGTGGGTGTGAGGGGCCTGGCTCTGGGCCGCGCTGAGCACCAGGTGGACAGGAGGCAGCGGCCGGGCCTCTCTGAGCACTGGGAGGACAGGAGGCAGCGGCCGGGCCTCTCTGAGCACCGGGAGGACAGGAGGCAGCGGCCGGGCCAGGAGGCAGCGGCCGGGCCTCTCTGAGCACCGGGAGGACAGGAGGCAGCGGCCAGGCCCACTGAGCACCGGGTGGACAGGAGGCAGCGGCCAGGCCTCTCTGAGCACTGGGAGGACAGGAGGCAGTGGCTGGGCCTCTCTGAGAACTGAGCGGAGAGGAGGCAGGAGCTAGTGGCCACAGCCAGGTGAAAGCTCCCAGGCCGACACGGGCACGCCCATGGCCAACAAGCTGATTTGATTCTCTGGGTCCTGCTGCTTTCATTACCCTCCCTCCCTGGCCAGCCTGTAAAAATCATTGATCTGGGCTTATAAGAACAGAATTTTGGAATCCATGTGGAAAACCAGGACATGGTAGTAGAGGTCGCTCCGTGAAGCATCTTCCCCAGAGGCAGTGTCACAGCAGAGTGCCGTCCTGTCCTCAGGTGGGGGAGAGTCTCACTGTAGCCGCAATAGCTAGCAGCGGTGTCCTGGGCTGCTGCCACACACCAGGGAGATTTGGCTTAAGTTTAGTCATAAAAGGAGCTTGGTCCATGATGTGTGTGGTTCTCATGGAGAGGCAGAGGTGTGCATAGGAACAGGCACCAGCTGCAGAACTAGCCAGACTTGGGTTCCAGCTCCTGGGCCACCTAGGACTTGTGTGATCACAAGTCAGCTTCCTAATCTGGCTGGGACTTGATTTTCCCATCTGTAAAATGGGGAGAACAGCAGCCAGTGCCTGCCTGGTTACAAGTACCAATGGTGAGGTAGCTAACGTTGCACAGGGTGGGCATGTAAGTGGCCTGTGTGATCAGAAATAAACTTTTGTAGTGTCACCTACCCCCGCTATCAGAGAATGGGGCACCAAATGGATGTCCCTTCTCAGGCTGTTAATTTCAGAAGCTGGCTGTGTCTACTCCATCTGACCCTTCTTTTCTGGGGGGAGGGCAGGCCTTCCTATCTCCAAGTATTTCAGGTTGCATAACATTTTGTTTGTTTTTGAGACAGGGTCTCACTCTGTTGCCCCAGGTAGAGTGCCATGGCATCATTATAACTCACAGCAATCTCAGACTCCTGGACTAAAGCAATCCTTCTGCCTCAGCTTCCCAAGTAGCTGGGACTATAGGTGCCTGCCACAATGCCCAACTCCTTTTTTTGTTTTAGTAGAGAGGGGGTCTCACTCCTGAGCTCAGGCGATCCATCTGCCTAGGCCTCCCAGAGTGCTAGGCTTACAGGGGGGAGCCACTGTGCCTGGCTATACAACATTTTGTGACATCCATGAGGTTTATGTATTTCTAATGCCCAAAGAGTGCTTGGCACATAGTACGTGTTCAATAAATATTTGTTGGATAAAGAGAGGATGTGTGACTTGAACCCGCTGTGAGGTGTAGTTCCCTGATGAGCCAGAGATGGTCAGACAGGGCAGCGCGTCTCCTGTGGCTCCTGGGTAGAAGATGGTGCGCCCTGAGGCCGTAGCTCTTGGTTATCTCAGCTGCACCCTCCCTCTCTCCCTTCTCTGCTAACAGAATCCCAACTGCGCCCCGCACAGCTGTGCGTCCCACACCCAGTCCTGGATCCTGACTGGTCAAAGCTAGCCGTGACAGTTCTTTCTGTTTTTCCAGTTTCCTTTGCAGCTACAAATGGCCACAGAACCTACTTTGGCCAATGTGATCTCTGTGGAAATTTACTGGACATAGAAGAGGGCTCTGGGTATATATTTGCTTTCGTGGGTAAATGGAGACAAATGCAGTTGCAAATGCCTGGCCCGTTTTCTTCCCTGAAGATGGATGTGATGGCTTTTTAATTTCAGATTAAGATGAGGGTGCATGGCTCAGTGCCTGTAGCTCAGCAGCTGGGTAGCCAGCCATGTACAACAGAGCTGGCGGGTTCAAATCCAGCCTGGGCCTGCCAAGCAACAGTGACAACTGTAACCAAAAAATAGCCGGGCGTTGTGGCGGGCATCTGTAGTCCCAGCTACTTGGGAGGCTGAGGCAAGAGAATCGCTTAAGCCCAAGATTTGGAGGTTGTGGTGAGCTGTGATGCTATGGCACTCTACCAAGGGCAACAGCTTGAGACTTGGTCTCAAAAAAAAAAAAAAATATATATATATATATATATATATATATGAGGGTATACATAATTAGGTTAAAATGTTTGCCTTTGTTAGGTGAAGTCCTTGTAGTGTTACCTGCACCCAGGAGGTGTGCCTACTGTCTACACTGCGTCCATTCGGTAGGAGCACACCAGTCTGCCTTCTTCCTCCCCCGCCTCCTCTCCCCAACTTGAATTAATTTTTTTCCCTGTGTGAGCATGTATTAGATCACCTACTGGCTTCAGATTAGTATGGAGTACACTGGATACTTGCTTTTCCATTTTTGTGATACTTTACTAAGAAGTAAAGTATTTTGTGATACTTTACTAATAAAATCTCTTTGGAAAGAAGTATGGAAAATCCTCAAAGAACTCAAGTTAGACATCCCATTTGACCCCACAATCTCATTACTAGGCATCTACACAAAAGAAAAATCCATTCTTGTGATACTTTACTAAGAAGAATGTGTTTCAACTCCATCTGGATTAATACAAAAGATGTAAAGTCTCCATTTTTTTTTTGAGTTTATTTATTTTTGTAGCAACAGAGTCTCACTTTGTCACCCTCAGAAGAGTGCTGTGGCATCACAGCTCACAGTAACCTCCAGCTCTTGGGCTTAGGTGATTCTCTTGCCTCAGCCTCCTGAGTAGCTAGTCTTCATCTTTTTTATGGCCGAATAGTATTCCATGGTATACATAATTAATCCATTACAGGACTGATGGGCATTTAGGTTGTTTCCACATCTTGGTGATTGTAAATTGAGCTGTGATAAACAATCTAGTGCAAATGTCCTTAGGATAAAATATATATTTTTTTCTTTTGTGTAGATGCCTAGTAATGAGATTGTGGGGTCAAATGGGATGTCTAACTTGAGTTCTTTGAGGATTTTCCATACTTCTTTCCAAAGAGATTTTATTAGTTTGCAGTCCCACCAACAGTGTAAAAGTGCTCCCTTCTCTTCACATCACATCTGTGCCAGCATCTCCTGGGTGATTCTTTTTTTTTTTTTTTTTTTTTTGTAGTTTTTGGCTGGGGCTGGGCTTGAACCTGCCACCTTTGGCATATGGGGCTGGTACCCTACTCCTTTGAGCCACAGGTGCCGCCCATCCTGGGTGATTCTTATTAGGCAAATTTGAA
>CAUYPK010053390.1:0-36907 GCA_963574355.1 Loris lydekkerianus | reverse complement strand
CTGTGAGCTGTGACACCATGGCACTCTACCGAGGGTGACAAAATGAGACTCTGTCTCTAAGAAAAAACAAAACAAAACAAAACTCAGAAGACACATCTTGAGAATAATACTGGAGATTGTTAAAAAAGACATCTCATCTGGTTGAAATTCCTGAAACAGACTGCCCATGTAAACTTTGTTCCTTTCTTAACATTTATAGAGGACGGCAACTGGAAAGTTTTAGAGCTACAAAATTTCAGCAAAGAAAATGGTACTTGCTAAGGTCAATGCCTTCTCTCCAAAGACCACAGGGAACATAGCTGAGGTTGAATAAGTTGGGTTTATTACTTGTTGCATTGAGGAAGGTACATACTGCAGGGGAACTATGGCAGTATCTCAGTAAACGGGTATTAGAAAGACCTATTACTGGATTTGAGCTTGAAGCAGGAGCAATTCCATGATTGAGTATCTCAATAAATCTAATCCATGGGGAAGGCAAACTCAAACCAAGATGAAACTGTAATTGGTAGTAATCACTCACATTTGCCAAGAGGGAGGTTTGGTATTTCGTGGATGGTACAATGACTGTGTTTTTGTCTGTGCTTAGATAAAATTACAAAGGAGACTTGCTGTGTCTCATTTTGTCATGCTCTGAGTAACCTTGTCTGAGGCGGTTATTTTGTGAAGTTGTCTGTGTCCAAAAGGAAAATAGCACGGCCAGTGGTGGGGCCAGGCCAGCTTCTGAATGTCAGCTTGCTTTTTGTTCCTTTTTCATTAAAATGAAGGTGAAATAAGAAACCTCACAATGACTGACACGAAAGTAAAACTCAATATACGAATTATTTAAGTAAAATCTTTATTACGACATTTACACATAAAAGAATCTGAATGATTTCTGTAAAGTAAAAATGCGATTGGATACTGTTTATGTTGTATAAAAAACTGATCAAAGAATGAAATTGGCTTAATGGCATTGGCTCTGAAAAATTCTTTCATAGTTATTTATCACTGTTGATATAATCCTAATTAAAACGGTCAGACTCCAATTTTGCTGGGGATATAAATTTGCTAGTGTCTTAGGAGAACAATTTGCCACATCCATGAAAATTAAAATTGCATTTGACCTTTGACACAGAAATTTTACTTTTGTAAACTTGTTCTACACAAAACTGCCCATGTATATAGAGGTTCCTGCAAGGATATTACTAATATTACTTCAGTATTATTTGAAATTATAAAACATTGAAAACATCAACGCCCTCCAGTAGCAGACTGGTTAACATGGCACATCCCGGACGCTGAAAACTGGGCGGCTTTGGAAAGGTCAGACGGTCCGACAGCGTCAGGGCAGGGTGAAGTCACTAGGGGCCGGGCAGGTGTGCTCAATGCCAGAGGCAGTCCTCCGCCCCAACTGTCCAAGAGTCCTGGTGTAACTCCTTCGTTACCATCTACTACCCATAGCCTCGGGGAAAGGTGGGCCGTGCCGCACAGCACTCGGCCGGCCACTCTGCTCTCCTCCGCGGTCACTCTGCACTGATGGCGGGAAAATGAGGACCAGAGCTGGGCTATAGTATCGGAATTCGAAGAGCCCAGGGAGAGTCTCCAAGTCCCCCCGGACACCCCACTTCTCCAGCGGGACGGCGCCTGTCGCCAGGCAGTGAAGCCCCGAAAGACCTTCCTCCCCGCCCGACCCCAGACTCCCCGGAGGTCCGCACTGCCTGGTCCGGAATCCCCGCGCGCTGCTGCTCAGGACCGCGCCCCTTCCGGCGCTTTCCCCGCGTCCTGCACTATGGCAACCGGGGTCCCCGGCTGCAGGCCTGGAGCGCGCGGGCGGGAGGCCGCCGGCTACAGCCAGCCGTCCCAGGGGAAGGGACGAAGGCAGCGGGGGCCGGAGATGAGGAAGGGATGCGAGGATGGCGAGACGAGTGCTGAGTGCGGGGCTGCGGCTTCCGATTACTCGGGGGGGGGGGGGCTGTGACCGTGGCTCAGCTCGGAGCAGGCCATCCCCACGAGGAGCTAAACGGGCGGGGCTCGGGCTCCGGCGGGCAGCAGGGGGCAGCAGCGGCCCGCGGTGCGCGGAGCAGCCTGGCTGGGGCCGGGTCGGGAGAAGCCCTCGACTCACACTCAGATCTGACCCCCGCGCGGCCCTTGCTGGTTGTCAACTCGCCCTGCCCTTAGCCACGCAGCTAGTGGTTAAGAGCACGGGCCCTGGGCTTGGGCTGCTGGGCCATGTTACCCTCTCGGAACTCCGTTGGCTTCAACTGAAAGTGGTGTTAATGATAGTAATTACCTGGGGGTTGCATTAAGTATTAAACGAGTTAATAGCACTTAGTACAATTCCTAGACTTAGTTTCTAGCACGTGACAAGTGCTCAAAAATGTTAGTCTCTATTAGATGACCTTGAGCAAGTTAACCTCCCTACTTAACCTTGCCTCATTGAAAAGTAGAAATAGTAATAGTACCCAGGGTAAACACAGTTGAGATGATTATACGAGTTAGTGTTTGGTTTTGGTTTTATTTTGAGACAGAGTCTCTCTCTGTAGCCCTCAATAGAGTACTGTGGCATCACAGCTCACAGCAACCTCAAACTCTTGGGCTCATGAGTCTCTTGCCTCAGCCTCCCAAGTAGCTGGGACCTACAGGCGCTGGCCACGAGGCCCAGTTATTTTTAGAGATGGGGTCTCGCTCTGGCTCAGCCTGATCTCCTGCGCTCAGGCAATCCACCAGTCTCAGCCTTCCAGAGTGCTGTGATTACAAGCATGAGCCACTGCCCTTGGCCTTATAGTAAGAGTTCTTGACTCTGGCCATATTATTTTTCACTATGTCAAATAAATTCATATGTAGTAGGAGGCTGTTGGTTTGGATTTAGCCCCTTCACTAGGCCCATCAGACCAAACCAAAATGGAGTTACTTATGCCGAAGTTCCATGCCAGGTAGATTCTTCACTTAAGCTTCTGGGAAATAAGGAGAGAAAAACAATAACCAAATCCCCAAACAGGCCAGAATGAAGTGGCATAATAGGTAAGTCCTCTCTGCTTTTAGCCTTTACAAGGAAAGTAACTTTGGAAAGACCAATTCGCTTTCAGTTCTCTGTTTCTGCTTTTCCTCGGCCCTTTTTTGTCTATAAAACCAGCCTCCTTTGCTCATTGGAATATTCATTCTATTTTATAGAACAAGGTACTTCTGGATTCTAGAAGCTTAGATAAAAGCCAGTTAAGATCCTTAAACTAAATTTCTTGGCTCCGCACCCATAGCTCAGTGGTTAGGGCATCAGCCACATACACTGGGGCTGGCGGGTTCCAACCCAGCCTGGGCCTGCTGAACAATGACAACTACAGCAAAAAAGTAGCCAGGCATTGTGGCGGGTGCCTGTAGTCCCAGCTACTTGGGAGGCTGAGGCAATAGAATTGCTTAAGCCCAAAGTTTGAGGTTGACGCCACAGTGACATAGGTGAGACTCTACCTCAAAAATATAAAGGCCTGGCACCTGTGGCTCAAGAGGCTAAAGCACCAGCCACATACACTGGAGCTGGTGGGTTCGAATTCAGCCCGGGCTTACCAAACAATAATGACAGCTGCAACCCAAAAACACTACCCGGGTGTTGTGGTGGGTGCCTGTAGTCCCAGCTACTTGGGAGGTGGAGGCAGGAGAATAGCTTGAGCCCAGGAGATGGAGGTTGCTGTGAGCCGTGACTCATGGCACTCCACCAACGATGACAAAGGGAGACTCTGTCTCTAAATAAGTAAATAATAAATAAAATAAATAAATATATAAATTTCTTGTAAATTTGTCCATTATCTATTTTCCTTGTGAGGTTGTAGAGAATTGCTTTTCTCTCGTTATGGCAAGAACTTTCAGCTTCTGACTTTGCCTATATTTCTTTTTCCTCTCAAAGATTTCTAGCTTTTTACATATTAAAAGAGTCAGTTCAGTGTCCTTAAAAGATCACTGGGCTGTGAGTCTGGTGGATTTTGGCCTTGGTGACATTACTGGTTCTTTCAACCAAGGATGCCTGGTATTATCTATTAATATTTATGTATGTTGAGCCTTTCCTGGCAACGTAATGCATTCAGCAAAATTAATTAATGCCCATGTCAGCAGCTTTCCAGAATAGTAAGAGATATAGATGAGAAGTTATAGGATTCTGAGAAGGGAGATTAAGTTCTTTATTCTTTAATTTCTAATAAATAGAAGTGTCAAGATGTATGGGAATAAAATGGGAGTGGATACCCCTCCACCCCAATAAAAAGTCTGGGAACATGAATGTTCCTCGAGGTTATCTTGTTCTCATTTGGCAGCTATGCAGCTAAATGCATTGTTGCCAGCCAGTCTAATCCAGACGTGACTGTGGATTCCCAGATAAGGACTTCTGGACAGACTTAGTCCACCAGCCAGAACAAGAACATCTGGTACTAGGAGGTTTTTTTTTTCTTCTTTTGTTTTCAGAAAACTCCACTGAAGTCATCAGAGGGTGAGGTCCTTGCTCATGCTCCTTGGTTAATCCATAGGATTAAAGAGTAAGCAGTATTTCATAGAAGTTATGGGCATTGGCTTTGTTAATCAGTGGGGATTTGAGGCCTGATGGGACCTTAGATAAGTATCAGAGCCTTAATTTCCTCGTCTTTGAAACAAGGGTACCCAGGGCTGTTTGTGATAATAATATGAGATATTTCACTTAAGGGATCCAGCAGTACATGGTACAGACTGAGTCCTCAAAAAAAAAAAAAATGTTAGCTGCTCTTTTTATCACCATCACCATCATCATGGTTATTATATTGTTAGCTTACAAAAGGCAGAGTAATCTGTCTCAGTCTTTTTCTTCTCTTTATTGCCAGCAAGTGTTTGTGAATGGATGTGCACATCCCCCCAGGAAGCTCTGGTGACAGTGAATTTCATGTCACCCTGACTAGTAGCAGTTAGCACTTATGGAACACCTGTGCCAAAACGACATTCAGGCTCATTGCCTCATTTAATACTCAAGTTTGATGACTTTGTGTAGCCTTTGGATTTGACTTCCAAAGCTTTGGTGTCATTGATTCACAGCCCAGAAAGCAAGAGTGATGTGTCTCCTGCAGATTTCTGTGTTGTTTCTATAATGAGGCTGACAGCAGGATGGTATCTGCAGCCTATGCTAAGACTGGAGTCTGGTGTCATGCTGACGTCAGGCGCTGGGCTCTCATCTCCCCAAGGATGAGCCGGCTTCCTTGATGCAATTTTCTCATCTCATTAGTGGATAGCTTGACACTGTACTCCTGAAACAGCAGAGCTTAATCAGAGTTTAGCAGTGCAGCCCCGTCTATCAGAGTGATAACATCACAGGGCATCCGCTTCCTCCTCCTGCCACTCTGTGGCCACTTTCAGAGGAGCACAGCAGCTCCAAGGAGAAGACCAGACCAAGGAAGGCCTTTTTGCTTTCTCTGATCCACTCACTGTTTTTGAGTCTGGGGTTAGAGAAGCTAGAAGCTAAGGCCTCCTAGCACCTGTTAGCATCAAAAAACAGTCTTTTTTATACTGTTTTGTGGCAGTTTTAGGGTTACAGGACCCCTTTCCTTCACCAGAAACTGCTTTGGAGGGAGAGAAGTACCTGAGC
The DNA here is from genome assembly GCA_963574355.1 of Loris lydekkerianus. Classification (NCBI taxonomy): domain Eukaryota; kingdom Metazoa; phylum Chordata; class Mammalia; order Primates; family Lorisidae; genus Loris; species Loris lydekkerianus. The sequence goes on along the minus strand of CAUYPK010053390.1, from coordinate 31,338 downwards.
AGGCAGAGCTTGAGTGAGACCTTTTGCCTCTGAGTCACAGTAAGTTCCTTGACATCTTTGGGACATTGAGGAACAAATTTCTCTATTTCTCAATAGAGACTTTGAAAACAAGTCAGCCCTGTTGTCAGGGGCTTTGCACAAGATATTCACACATTCATCCATTCAGCATATTCCCAGACACTATGCTAGGGTGTGAGGGCACAGCAGTAAACAAAATGAAGGTCCTGCCATCAAATAGCTTACATTCTAATAGGTGGAGACAGTAAAAGATGTACCATGGACAAACTATGGTGCATATACCATGGAGTACTCTTCCGCCATAAAAAAAGATGGAGACTTTACATCTTTTATGTTTACCTGGATGAAGTTGAAACACATTATTCTTAGCAAAGTATCTCAAGAATGAAAAAAAAAAATACCCAATGTACTCAATACTAATGTGAAACCAAATACTAATGTGAAACCAATATATAAACAATTACATGTCCACACAAATGTTAAAACACAAATACAGTCTAGCAAGTGGGAGGGGAGAGGAGGGATGGGCGGGATCTCACCTAACGTGCACAGCGTGAGGGTTTTCAGCACAGCCCCCTGGGTGAAGGACTCAACTACAACTTGAACCTTACCTTAGAAGTGAAAACAAGGCAACCTAAAAATTTGTACCCCCATATTAATTTGAAAGTAAAATAAAAAGGTGCACCATGTAGGGCCTCTCTGAGGAGATGACACTAGAACAGAGAGAGGGCTGAAGGAAGTGAGGGTTGGTAAATGGTGGAAGAAGGAAGAGCTGAGCAAAGTCTCTGAGGGGCTAGAGAAGAGGGAATGTTGGAGCCACCGGCAGTGCACAAGAAATTGGGGTCTAGACCACTAGGACCTTGTAGAGTCTGGAGAGCATTTCTTGGTTTTATTCAGAGGGAGATGGGAGGACACTGGAGAGGTGAGAGCAGGGGAATGACAGGACATGATGAATGCGATCATTCTGGCCACGGGGTGGAGAATAGAGTTTAGGGAGGGGGAGGGAAGCAGGGACCAGTTAGGAGGATCTTAGGAGAGTCTAGGTATGAGGTGGCAATAGCTTGGACTGGGATTGGTAGAGTAAAGAAAGGTGAGAAGCCCTTGGATTTGGGATGAATTCTGAAGGCAGATCTTGTAAATTCTGCTAATGAGTTGCATGCATGTTGACTGGGAGAGAAAGAAGAGTCAAGAATGACTCCAAGACTTGGGGCCTAAGCAACTAAAGGACAGGTGACAGAGAGCAGGAGTGGGAGGGCAACACCAGACATTAGTCTCGCTCTGCCCCTTCAGCTGCTTTTCTTGGTGGGGGGAAGAAATCACTATATAGTGATGCTGGAAGGTCTGAGGCCAGAAGGGTGTTTTAGCTGAAGTTTTCTCATAATAGGAATTTGCTCAAGGTCACACAATTTGGCTCTAGAAGCTAGATCAACTGATCCCTGGTGCTAAGGCCTCCTAATACCAGTTAGTGTCAACAAAATTTTATTAGTTTGGCTCCACTTCAGGGTGAGGCAGCTGAGACCTCCGGCACCAGACTGTGGGCAGTGTGTCTTGTTGTGATGCTTTGGTGGTTCCGTGCTGTGGGAAGAGCTCATGCCATACAGGTTAGCAAGTGGGCCAACCTTTTCTTCGTAGCAGTGGCACACCTGGAGGGGAGTTAGGCTGGAGTACATTCTGATGAGGATGTTCAGAGTGGCCTGGGCACTAAACACACCACATCCTGATTAGGGACAGCTGACAGAATGGGAGCGTTTGCCTGGAGAAGACGCCAGTGGGACTTGAGGATGGTGAGGGAACATCTTTCCTGCTTCTGTGTGTTTGCGGGTTCTGATTTTCTGAAATTCATGGTTTTCATAAGACTAAAACATGACCCTGTGACTCTTTTTTTTTTTTTTTTGAGACAGACTCTCATCATGTCACCCTCAGTAGAGTGCTCACAGCTCACAGCAACCTCAAATTCTTGGGTTTAAGCAATTCTCTTGGGTCACCTCCCAAGTAGCTGGGACTACAGGCACCCGCCACAACACCTGGCTATTTTTTTGTTGCAGTTGTTGTTTAGCTGGCTGGCTGGGTTTGAACCAGCCAGCCTGGGTGTATGTGGCCAGTGCTATAACCAGTGTGCTGCAAGGGCCAAGCCTTTTCTTTTTTTTTTTTTTTTTTGAGACAGAGTTTTACTTTGTCTCCCTCAGTAGAGTGCTGTGGCATCATAGCTCACAGCAACCTCTAACTCTTGGGCTCAAGCAATTCTCCTGCCTCAGCCTCCTGAATAGCTGGGCTACAGGTGCCCGCCACAACACCCAGCTAGTTTTAGAGACAAGGTCTCACTCTTGCTCAGGCTGGTCTGGAACCTGAGAGCTCAGACAATCCACCCGCCTCGGCCTCTCAGAGTGCTAGGATTACAGGAGTGAGCCATTGCGCCTGGCCTTCTCTCTCTCTCTCTCTCTCTCTCTTATTTATTTATTTATTTATTTATTTATTTTTTGTGACTCTGTGACTCTTGATAGGTTTGATAACATTTTCCTGGAGAAGGAGGGATGTGACCTAGAGATGACGTCAGCATTCCATCACCACAGAGTTGCCAGGGTCTGGTTGATGCATGTGCCCCAGACTGAAAACTGAAACAACCTGGGAAATCTAAAAAGTTTTAAAACTGGGTCTTTTGGTCTTGACCTACCAGGAGATGAGATTGTTCCCAAATGGACATGAACTAAGGTGAGGGATTGGCAGGAGCTGGAGGCGTCAAGGAGGAAGAGACTAGAGGAGAAGCCCTGTGGTAGCTGCAGGGGCAACATGCACGTTTGTCCTTTGGAAACTTGACCGCTCTGCCAGTTAGCAATTGCATGGCTGTGGGGTCTGTTTATCTTGTTCACACTGATTAAATCCTATTAGTCTGTCCTCAAATCCACTGATCCTCTTGAGATCATGCAGTGAGATTTTTATATCTATTTTTGTATTTTCAGTGCTATAATTTACATTGGTTCTTTTTAAAAACTTCTATGTATTGCAGAGTTTTCTATCTTTTCATTTAAGAGAATGGTAATTGATGGTTCAAGCATTTGTATGGCAACTGCTTTAACATCCTTGTCAGGTAATTCTCATGCCTAATTCATCTTGGTTGCCATCAGTTGATAGGTTGTTTCTTGGACACTCAAATTGTGATTTCTCTGGTTCTTGGTATAATGAATTTTTTTTTACTCGACATTTTGTCTATTATGTTAAGATATTCAGGTTACTATTTATTTTATTTTATTTTATTTTTATTTTTAAACACCCAGCCTTAATTAATCATGGGAAATAGGGTTCTATTTAAATCTTTTTATTTTCATGGTATTCGCTGGGTTTATGTTGCTATGCATACAGGCCCTGGGCTACTTTCGGGGGCTGTAGCTTCAATGGCAATTTCACTTTCAGAGCCTTTGCGTTGTTAGTTGGGTCTCTTTGGTGTGTCTGGTACTTCTGGGGCTCCCATATATCCCTGCTGGTGCTAGCTAAAGAGGTAGAAGGGGTTTCCCCAGACCAGAGCCAATGGGTAATCTCTCAGGTGGTGAGAGAATTTTAGGGCCATGGGACAAAGAAGATTTAGGCCATGCACTTGTGGTAGAATCACTTCTCTTGGTGCCACATGTTACCTCTCATGTCTCTGGAGGGGGACTATGGAGTTTCAGGCCCACGGGGTTAGAGGCTTCCTGGGCTGGACTGTTTTTGTGACAGGGGCCTCGTGCCAATGTCACCACCCCACTACCCTAGCATCTCTTGTCGAGGAATAGGAGTTTCAGGCCCAGCATGGAAGAAGAGTCCTCCCTTGGCTTCCTTTTTATTTTTATTTTTAAAGAGTTCCCACTCTATTATATGCTTTGCTTATACGCCAAAGCTCACCTGGTTGTTGGAGAGCTTCTGGTCAGAGCTGAGGACGGGATAAGCCCACTGGGCTGCTTTGCGTTGCTAGGTCGGGAGTCAGTAGTGCTGGGCCTCCATTGCCTTCTGTTTAGTGGAAGGACATAAAATAAGAACTCTTCAGTCAATTTATATAACACCACCCTGGTCTTCTCCCTCTTCCCTGCTCCCCTTGACCCTTGTGCAGTAATTGCTGGTTGAATGACGTTCACAGTTGACCTGATGTTGTGCTTGGCCCTTTGATCTGTCCCTGAAGTACTGTAAAGTTGTACCCTCTTATAATAACTCAGAGAGCCAAGCCCCACTGGTCTTTTCAGAACACACAGCCTATGGTTGTGTTGTGCTCATTCAAAAGCCTGTATTTGATGGCCGGGAGGGTCTCACTTAAAAGCATACCAAGAAAGCAGAAAAGAAGGAAAAAAAGGAATTGAGAGTTCTTCCTTATTGTTCCATAGGTTCACAGGAGCACAAAAGTTCTGGGAAGTTCTTTAAGTAAGATTTCCTTTTCCTTCCTAGTGTGAATATTCTTAAGAGCCAGAAGATTTCGTGTACTCCAGATTTTTAAGGGGGCAAAGATGGGTATATCAGACAACATTATGACAATTCTGTCATTTCTTTTACATATTTTGAACTCAAATATAAGGTCTAGTAGTCCATTAAAGACACAGAGCTTCCTTCTTTCTAGGAGTCAGCTCTTTTGGTTTTGATTTCATTAAAGAAAGGGTTATATATGGCATATCCTCTCCCCATAGGGCCTTCCACATCTATCTGTCAGAATCCAGCTCATTCTTGAAGTCCAGGTCACATTTTTCTGCTCCTTGGAATCCTTCCCTTATGTGTGGCTGCCCAATGTCCTTACCTTCTTCTGAAATCTTATCTGTATATGGGGAATGTGCAATTATACAAGTTTTGCTATCTCTCCTACAAGGCCACTTCACTCTTGCTTAGTGTTTTATTTAATTCCATTAAGAAATCCCAAATCTTTTCATGTTTTGCAAGGACCTACATGATCCTGGTACCCTCCAATTTTCCCATTCCTTCCTCCTTCCCTCTGCCTGAGTCATACTCCCCTTCCTGGTCCTTGAGATGCCAGAACCATGCCTACTGCAACAGACCCTTGGGGAATATCTATTGAGTTAATTCATTAATGGATTTATGTAAAGTTTATTATCGTGCCATCAAAAATGTAGTATGTGCATATTTTAGAACTCTGGGAAATACAAAAATGTAAATTAAAAACCCCTATATAATTCCACACTTGAAAAGGCAAAACATAGCTTACACTTTTAAAAACAAATATTTCATGTTGGTCTTTTTACTATTTATGATATTTTGGCTTGTTTATTTTAATATGGTTCTGTTCATAATATATTTTATGTTGAATTTGATCTTTTTATGTGTGCATGCCTTGCTTTTCCTGTTGTGTTTATTTATTTATACTGCTCCTTATTCCAAAAAGGATTTGAAACCCTATGAGACAGATAAATACAGTATTTCTTTCTATTGCCTGCAGCATGCAAGCCTATACCTTGCTCAGACAAGTGCTTATGGAGTGGATGGGGAATTGAGTTTGAGGAAGCTTGTTCTCTTTTCTTTTTTCTTTTCTTTTCTTTTCTTTTCCTTTTCTTTCCTTTCCTTTCTTTCTTTCTTTTTTTTTTTTTTTTGAAACAGTCTCACTCTGTTGCCCAGGCTGCTGAAGTAGCATCATCATAGCTCACAGCAACCTCAAACTTCTGGATTCAAGCAATCCTTCTTCATTGGCCACCTGAATGCCTGCTACAACCCCCGCTGTAATACCCAGCTGGTATTTTTCTGTTTTTAGTAGAGATGGGTTCACTCTTGGTCAGTCTGGTCTTGAACTCCTGAGCTAGAATTACAGGCATAAGCCACCACACCCAACCGGAAAGCTTGTTCTCTAGTAAAGGATGGACAGATATGTGATTGTATCTGTATCTAGGAAGTAGCTGGGACTTCCCAGATGTGACTATGGCTTTTGGAACTAAGTTCTGTCTCTGGCCACTTGTTGGTTTTGGTCCATCTTTGTCTCTTCTTTCTGGAGGGGAACATGTCTGAAGGTCTGGTCATAAGGAGCAGCCTCCCTAGACCAGATCTGACTCATTCCATCCTTCCAATGTGTGTTATCAAAAATGCTGTTTGCATGCAAAAAAATGCTAATGCTCTAGCCCAGCAACTGGAATGTATCAGCTTCTCTGTCCCTCCTATCCCCTAGAGGCAGGGCCAAAACTGCCATAACTCTCCACCCTTCCAAGCTGTGGAATCTTCTGGCTGGGAGGTTGCAAAAAGGATGGCACGCATAGGTTTCTCAGAAGGCAAGGCCCTGAAATGGTGCTTGTAGTTACAGGCATAAGTGATTACACCACATTCCCTCCTTCTACAGGGTCATTACACAAGCTGTTCTCTTCACTGATACATTTCTCTTTCTCTCTCTCTCTCTCTCTCTCTCTCTCTCTCTCTCTCTCTCTCGCACACACACACTTTCCCCAACCCACTCCCCCATCAGATCTCAGTTCTGATGTTACTTCCTCCAGGAAGCCTTCCCTGAACCCTGAGCTTCATCACATGATATCCTAAGTGGCCTCATAGCAAAGCATTGTATACCCTTTCTTCCCTGTACTCATCACAGTTTATACCGTATATATTCGAGTATAAGCTGAGTTTTTTTGGCACAAAATTTGTGCCGCGTTTGGATTTTTTGGCACAAATTTTGTGCTGAAAAACTCAGCTTATACTCGAGTATATACAGTAATTATGCATTTTGGGTATACTTGTTCCCCCATGAGGGCAGGGACCATCTGCTTTTATGTCTCCAGTGCTTAGCACAGTGTCTCAGGCATTTGTTGATAATCCTCAACAAATAAATATATATATACATTTTTTTTAGAGACAGAGCCTTACTTTGTCACCCCCGGTAGAGTGCTGTAACGTCACAGCTCACAGCAACCTCCAGCTCTTGGGCTTAAGCGATTCTCTTGCTTCAGCCTCCTGAGTAGCTGGGACTATAGGCGCCCACCACAATGCCCAGTTATTTTTTTGTTGCGGTTTGGCCAGTGCTGTGTTCGAACCCGCCACCCTTGGTATATGGGGCCAGCACCCTACTCACTAAACCACAGGCACCGTCCAAAAAATAAATATTTTTAAATAGGCTTGGCACCTGTGGCTCAAGAGGCTAAAGGTGCCAGCCACATACACCTGAGCTGGTGGGTTTGAATCCAGCCTGGGCCTGCCAAACAACAATGACAGCTGCAACCAAAAAATAGCGGGGCATTGTGGCAGGCACCTGTAGTCCCAGCTACTTGGGAGGCAGAGGCAGGAGAATCACTTGAGCCCAGGAGGTTGAGGTTGCTGTGAGTGGTGATGCAATGGCACTCTACCCAGGACAACAGCTTGAGGCTCTGTCTCAAAATATAAAAAATAAACATTTTTTTTAAATAAATGAATGAATAATGGGCATTTGGATTGAGGCAGTAAAGAGTGCCACCTAAGAGTGTGAGCTTTGGAGCCAGACATCCCTAGTTCAAACACAGCTATATGAACTTGGATAGCAGCATAACTTCTCTGTACTACTGTTTCCCTGTATGTAAAAAGGAAATGATAATACCACCTATATCATAGGGTTGTTGTGAAGACCAAATGAGGAACTCTATATAAAAAGTGTCAAGAAAAGCCAGCCTTGGCCGGTTGTGGTGGCTCACACCTATAATCCTAGCACTCTGGGAGACTAAGGCAGAATTGCTTGAGATCAGGAGTTGGAGACCAGACTGAGCAAGAGCGAGGTCCCCCCTCTACTAAAAATAGAAAAACTAGCCAGCATCATGGCAGGTGCCTATAATTCCAGCTGCTCAGGAGACTGAGGCAGGGTGATCCTTTGAGCCCAGGAGTTTGAGGTTGCTGTGAGCCATGATGACATCACAACATTCTATCCAGGGCACAGAGTGAGACTCTGTCTCAAAAAAAAAGAAAAATTCCCTCTCATAGTAAGTCCTCAACGTATTTTAACTATTATTGTGACTGTTTTCAACTCCTTTGGCCAATAGAAATATTGCTATTATAAACATTCTTTTGCATATCTACATTTACTTCTTATGAATATTTTAGTAGATGAAATTCCTAGAAGTTGCATCAGAAGGTGGATTTATTTGGCATTAACTTTTTTTTTTTTCTAGAGACAGTCTCACTTTATCACCCTCCGTAGAGTGCCATGGCTCACAGCAACCCCCAACTCCTGGGCTTAGGCGATTCTCTTGCCTCAGCCTCCCAGGTAGCTGGGACTACAGGCGCCTTCCACAACGCCCGGCTATTCTTTTGTTGCAGTTCAGCTGGGTTTGAACTTGCCACCCTCGGTATATGGGGCCAGTGCCCTACCCACTGAGCCACAGGCACCGCCCTGGCATTAACTTTTATGTATAGAGTAAGGAGAGATTTAATCTTGCACGTTTCCAAATGCAGAGTTATGAGAAGCCAACACCCCTATTGGTTTCTGGGTAAGCAGAAATCAAGACACTGAATGTGTGGAGAGTGGTGGTCAGCATTTACTGAACTCAAAAAAACAATGCCTTGAAGGAGAGTTGTGGCAATTCCCTGAGGCCCACCTATTGAACCTCCGAGGTTGACCTGGGATTGCAGAGATTAGGCAGCCACCATTGGATTAGTGCAGTCTACTGTATCTCCTCTGCATGAGTTTTCAAAGCCAGCAATGTGAAAAGTCATGTCTTTAGTACAGTAGCTTCCAACCCTGCTTTATGTGACAGTTTAACTATTCTGTAACTGCCATTGATCTAGACTTGACATTGAGAGGTATTGATATCTAGATTCTTTTTAACTGACTTTTAGCTGTGCTATGGGCCTAAGCAGAGGTCCTCAAAATTTTTAAACAGGGGGCCAGTTCACTGTCCCTCAGCCAGTTGGAGGGCCGGACTATAATTAAAAAAACAAACAAACTATGAACAAATTCCTATGCACACTGTACATACCTTATTTTGAAGTTAAAAAACGAAACGGGAACAAATACAATCACACTGCCTCATGTGGCCTGCAGGCCGTAGTTTGAGGACCCCTGGCCTAGAGCTTTTCAATTCCAATTTAACATAAGGGCTTTCCACACAGTGGAGAAGATTGCATCCTGGCACTTCACCAGCTAAAAGCCAGGCCATGGCTGGGTGCAAGGGCTCATTCCTGTAATCCTAGCACTCTGGAAGGCCAAGATGGGCAGATTGCTTGCTCTCAGGAGTTTGAGACCAGCCTGAGCAAGAGCGAGATCCTACCTCCACTAAAAATAGAAAAACTAGACATCGTGGTGGGCGCCTGTAGTCCTAGCTACTCGGGAAGTTGAGGTAAGAGGATCACTTGAACCCAAGAGACTGAGGGTGCTTTAAGCTATGATGATACCATGGCACTCTACACAGGACAACAGAGTGAGACTCTGTCTCAAAAAAAGAAAAAAGAAAAAGAAAGAAAGCCAGGCCAGGCCCTCTTGCCCTAGTCAGTTGTCCCAATACCATTTACAATTTTTTTTATAAATATAGAGGTCTGTTTCTAGACTCTGTCCTGTTTAGCTTTATAGATATTCTTTCATTCCATCTCCACATTTATTCATTTATGTGTTTATTTCAGACAGAGTAGAGTGCCCTAAGGTCAGCATAGCTCACTGCAACCTCAAACTCCTGGGTTTGAGCAATCCTTTTGCCTCAGCCTCCCAAGTAGCTGGGACTACATGTGTCCACAACACCCAGCTAGTTTTTATATCTTTGGAAGAGATGGGGTCTAGCTGTTGCTTAGGCTGGTCTCAAACTCTCGAGCTCAAGTAATCCACCTGCCTTGGCCTCCCAGAGTGCTAGGATTACAACATGAACCACCGTGCCCATCCACCACCTCCACATTTATTATTTCCTTAAAAAATCTTTGGCTATAGTCTCATTCAAGAGAACTTGAGAATCAGGTTGTCCAAATTGTGTCCCCAACTCCTGCAAACCTGCTTATCTGCGTCTATAGCCATGTAAACATTCACAGACACTCTCACACACTCTCGCTTCCACTGGAGTTTTCACTGGATTTATCTTGAATCAGTGGAACAATTTGGAGAGGATTGATTTCTTGTTAACACTGAATCCTTCCGTCCCCAAACATAGATTATGGCTCCTTTTATTTGGGTCTTCTCTTTTATGTTCATCGGTAAAATTTTGTAGTTCCTGCGTGTAGGTCTCTCACATTTGATAGTCCTTCCTGCCGTTGTCAGTAGGGCCTTATTTATTATATTTTTTCAGTTACTGAAGATCAGAACACCATCTTTTACTTTTGCTACTCATGATAAAAGGTGACTGAGAACATTGGAGACAGATGGCTAAGCTGATTTTAGTTGCCAGGTTACAGGCAGAGGGCTAAACCAGATACGATAAACAACTTCTACACAGGGATTAGAATGACCTATAGGTTGTTCACAGGGCACAGTGTACAACACTGGACCAATAACATCTTTATTTGGTTTGGTTGCTATATGGCGTTGGATACAGGTTGATCTTTAACCTCATAAATATTTTCCCCTAACAATCCAGACTGGCTTACAGAATAATTTAAAGCAGCATAGGTCACTTTTATCTGTTTTAGAATGTTTGGGTTTTCTTTTTCTTTTTCTTTTTTTTTTTTGAGACAGAGCCTTAAGCTATTGCCCTGGGTAGAGTGCTGTGGCATCACAACTCACAGCACCCTCCAACTCTTGGGCTTAACCGATTCTCTTGCTTCAACATCCCAAGTAGCTGAGACTACAGGTACCCACCACAACGTCCGGCTGTTGTTTGGTTGTAGTTGTCATTGTTGTTTGACGGGTCCAGGCTTGATTTGAACCAGCCATCTCTGGTGTATGTGACTGGTGCCTTAGCTGCTTGAGTTCCAGGTGCCAAGCCTGGATTTTCTTAAAATGTCTTCTTTATTGCACACATTTCCAGTTTCACACTGAAGATAAGTTTTGCCTAGGGGTTTGTAGTTATACAAACTATCTTTTGGTATTTGTCTTTATTATCAAGGTAAGATCCTTACTGTGTCTTTTTATTTATTTTTAAGTTTATTTTTAGAATAACAGCTCTCTAGAGATTTAATTGATACACTCTACAACTCACTCAATTACAGTACACAATTCAGTGGCTGTTAGTATTAATATATTCACAGAATTGAGTAACCATCATCACAATAGCTTTTAGAACACTTCCATGGCCCTAAAGAACTATATACCGTCTCCACTAAAAATAGAAAAACAAAATTATTGGGGTGTTGGGGCAGGTGCCTGTAGTCCCAGCTACTTAGGAGGCTGATTGGTCGTCATTCTGATTTCTCCCAAACCCTTTCCAGCCCTAGGTGACCACTAACCTACTTTCTATCTGTGTGGATTTCCCTATTTTGCACATTCCATATAAAAGGTAGACTTTTGTGGCTGGCTTCTTTCACTTTGCACAATGTTTTCAAGGTTCACCCATGTTATGGCATGGATCTATACCTCATTCTTTTTATTACTGAATAATATTTCACTGTATCGATATAGCACATTTTACTTATCTGTTCTTCAGTTAATGGACACCCGGGTTATTTCTTTTAGCTATTATAAACAATACTACTATAATTTTTTTTTTTTTTTCAGTTTTTGGCTGGGGTCGGGTTTGAACCCACCACCTCTGGTATATGGGGCTGGCTCCCTACTCCTTTGAGCCACAGGTGCCATCCTCTATAAATATTTTTTTTCTGAGACAGAGTCTCACTCTGTCACTCTAGGTAGAGTGCCGTGGCTTCTGCCTAGCTCACAGCAACCACAAACTTCTGGGTTCAAGCGATCCTCCTGCTTCAGCCTCCTGAGTGGCTGGGACTATAGGCTCCCACCATGACATCTGGCTATACTATGAATATTTATGCCCAAGTTTTTGCATGGACATATCTGGAGATTACCTGCGAGTGAAATTGCTAGATTGTATGATAATTCTATGTTTAACCTTTTGAGGAATGGCCAAATTATTTTCCAGATCAACTGCACCATTTTACATTCCCATTAGCCTTGTAGGAGTGTTCCAATTTCTCTACAAACTCATTCACACTTGATGTTATCTGTCTTTTTGTTGATAGCTGTCCTAGTATGATGTGTTATCTTCCTATAGTTTGAGTTGTTTTTTTTTTTTTTTTCTTAGACAGAGTCTCACTTTGCTGCCCTTGGTAGAGTGCTGTGGCATCATTGCTCATAGCAACCTCAATTTCTTAGGCTCAAGCAATTCTCTTGTGTCAGCCTCCCAAGTAGCTGGGGCTATAGGCGTATCCACCACAACACCTGGCTATTTATTTATTTATTTATTTATTTTTGAGACTGAGTCTCACTTTGTCTCCCTGGGTTGAATGCCATAGCATCACAGCCTGGTCGCAAACCCATGAGCTCAGGAAATCCATCCACCTTGGCCCCCCAAGTTCTAGGATTACAGGCATGAGCCATGGCGCCCAGCCTTTTTTTTTTTTTTTTTTTGAGACAGTCTTACACTGTCGCCCTCCATAGAGCCCGGGGCATCACAGCTCACAGCAACCTCCAACTCTTGGGCTCAAGCAATTCTCTTGCCTCAGCCTCCCAAGTAGCTGGGACTACAGGCACCCGCCACAATGTCTGGCTATTTTTTGTTGCAGTTGTCATTGTTGTTTAGCTGGCCTGGGCCGGGTTTGACCCCGCCAGCCTTGGTGTATGTGGCTGGAGCTGTAACCATTGTACTACCAGCTGTGAACTTTTTTTTTTTTTTTGACAGAGTCTCACTCTCCCCTTGGGCAGAGTTCTGTGGTGTCATCTTATAGCTCAGAACAATCTCAAACCTTTGGACTCAAGCAATCTTCTTGCCTCAGCCTCCTGAGTATCTGGGACTACATGCACCTGCCACAATGCCTGGCTAATTTTTTTTTTTTCTATTTTTAGTAGAGACAGGGTCTAGCTCTTGCTCAAATTGGTCTTGAACTCCTGAGCTCAAGGAATCCTGAGTTATAGGATTATAGGTGCAAGCCACTGCACCCAGCCCTTCTTGTAGTTTTGATTAACATTTGGCTGATGACTAAACCTTCCTGTTTCTTGAATTTGACATCTAAGAAAAATGTTTTTGCATTTCCTTGGAGCTACCCTGGCTAGATTTGTGATAGGAGTTTCATATTTTTTCCCAGCAGATCTCAGAAACCCACATAAGAAAGATAATGTGTCATATGATTATTGTTATTCTGGGAAAAGGGTGGGGCTTGAAAAGAAGCTCAGGAGGAAAGAAGCATCAAGAATGCCCATGACTTATATTCTTATAAAAAGCGAATTGGTCATTTAGATATCTTAATCAACCATAAACCCTTGTTATAGGTATTATAAAACTCAGAACTAAATCAGGAAACAAATTCTTTTTGGGGAAGTCTTCATTTTTCAGTAACTCCTGTGAAGAAAATGTTCAAGTGACATGAAAAGGCTGCTGTGAAGTTCTCTATGTACATTTCATGGACTGCAGGTTGAAGTGCTGAGAATGGACAGGCAGGGAGGGAGTGCGGAGGGTGTCCTTGGTGTAAAGACCACTAAACCAAGGGTGGCAGAACTCAGATCAGTCTGTAAGGGGACAGGAAGTGAGAAAACAAGTAGCAAGTTAATAAAAAATAAGAAAAGGAAACGGCAGAGAAAGCCAATACTTTTGTCAGTGGGTAGGCCTCTGAAACTGAACTTCAGAGAGCAAGGAGTTGGAGGCTCGGAAAGCCTTAGTTGGGGCCAGTAGCATAATGATTCTAGATCCTTCTCTTCAGCGCTGGCGGTGTGAAAGGCTCTAGGCCAAGTGCGGTGCATTTACTCCTCATAGCCTCCCGGTTTTACAGGTGAGGAAGATGAAACTCAGGGAGGGTATGCAGCCCAGCCAAGGTAGCATATGGGTCGTAACCACTCAGAACTGTGGTTGTTTCTGCAAGGGAAAGGAATCTAGAGGGACTGTTCTAGTGTGAGCAGAATAGAGTGGAGGTGAATTTAAGAAGAAAACAGAGATTTCTTAGTAGACTGCCAATAGAAAGACCCAGAGTATGGGCAAGACTAGACTCAGATAACTGTGAAAGAATTAAGACTAAGGATTCTTAGGCAACGCCTGTGGCTCAAGGAGTAAGGCGCCAGCCCCATATACCAGAGGTGGTGGGTTCAAACCCAGCCCCAGCCCAAAACTGAAATAAATAAATAAATAAATAAATAAATATTTAAAAACTAGGCTTGGCACCCATAGCACAGTGGGTATGGCGCCACATATAACAAGGCTGGCAGGGTCAAGCCCGGCCTGTGCCAGCTAAACAACAATGACAACTGCAACAAAAAAAAATCAACAGGCATTGTAGTCCCAGCTACCCGGAAGGCTGAGGCAAGAGAATCACTTAAGCCCAAGAGTTGGAGGTTGCTGTGAGCCGTGACACCATGGCACTCTACCAAGGGCAACCTAGTGAGTCTCTGTCTCAAAAAAATAAAATTAAATTAAAAAATAAAAAAACTAGCTGAGCATTGTGGTAGATACCTGTGGTCCCAGCTACTTGGGAGGCTGAGGCAAGAGGATCACTCTAGCCCAAGAGTTGGAGGTTGCTGTGAGCTATGATGCCACAGCACTCTTCCCAAGGGGACAGAGTGAGACTCTATCTTCAAAAAAAAACCAAACAAACAAAACCTAAAACAAACAAAAAAAGCCTAAGTCTTACAAAGACTTAGTCTGTCTAATTGTATGAGAAAATCAGTGACCATGCAGGTATGAAACCGTGTGTGAGTAGCACTCTCCTCGTATTCTTCATAACAAAATAAGCATTTTATCTGGAGTTGAGTGGGGTTGTCATTTTCAAGACTAATGATGCTATATATTCCTGGGAGGAGTGAAGACTGTTGGGAAAGAATACAGAGGAAAAGACCGTGTGGCCACTGTCGAAGCTCTAGGAAGAGCAGCTATGGGGGTGGACAGTGGAGGGCTTGCAAGGCCTTGTCTCTTATCCAGCTGGTGATACTGTCTTACAAGGTGTGGCTGCAATGAACACTGTGACATACAACAACAAAAGGCCATTTCTCAAAGTAAACTGCCAGATTACAGGCAAGGCTAGACTTAGATAACTATATGAAAGAATTAAGACTAAGGATTCTCTAAAAAAACAACTATATACATTGCTTAGTGCATTGGAACCTTGACAGTTTGCAGAGCAGAGCCATTGCTTATCCTAGCAGCTCCTCCCTGAGACACACCTTTGTGACCGAGACCCCTTGGAGCCAGGGCCTGGCTGGGACAATGAACAGATTCCTGGACTGGACAGCTTGGGGATTATAAAGATCTAAAGTCCTTCATGCATCACACTTCACTCATCCTCTGCTAATTGAGGCTACTTTGGATTCTGGCCAGTGGGGAAAGATGCACCCTGTACCTCCTAATGCAGGTAAGCCTTTGTTTCCCTCATTGGAATTTTTCTTGGGAGAATTCCCAAACCATTCCCATACAGAGCAGTCATGGCGTCGCAGACGGTCAGAATTAATAGGTACTTAGAGGCCACACAGTCATCAAGCACTTTGCTGAAGCTTGGAGGGATGAACAGCAGAGTTTGAGGCACGCTGCAGAGCCAGTAAGACTTATGTCACAAGATAGGTGTAGCCGCAGGATCACACCTCACTTGCACCACACCTTTTTTTATGAGAAACTCTGGGCCTTTTTAATATGAACATTTAAAAGTTACATCTTCATTTGGAAGTTTGACGGAGAGATATTAGTGGAGAGTGAGGAAAACAACAGAATCCAGGAAGAGTTAGATTTTGAGTGTATCTCCAAGCTCATCCCCCACCTGAGGGAAGGTGTGTGTGTCTTGGGGACCTTCATAGTTGTACTCAATGGCTAAGATTTATTACAAGAAAGGATACAACAAAGGGGAAAGGAACTTGGAGTGAAGTCCAGAGGAAACCAGGAGTAAGCCACCGCGTGTCTTCGTCCCAGTAGAGCCACACGGGGTGGACTTAATTCCTCAGCTACAGGCTGTGACAGTGTGTGTCAAACATTGTCTACTGGGGACGTTCTCTTGGTGCCCAGGGTTTCTAGTGAGGAATGGTCGCGGAGGAACTCTCTGCCTGACACATACACAAATTCCAGACTTCCAGACAGAATATGGGTATTCAGCACAAACCAGGTTGTTTGCACCACAGTCCAGGCAGAGAGTGACCCTCATAACTGAGGGCAAGTTTCATATCAGTGTGGGGAACTGTTTAACAGGCAGGTTCACGGAAGTCGGCCAAGCGCCAACCTTGCAAAGCTGGCCTTTCTAAGGAGTGATTTCAGGCCTGCTGAGTGAACACCTCACTACACAGAAAAGTGATCACATTTCTTTCTTTCTTGTTAGAATTTAGTAGATTACCATCAATAACATAAATGGGATTATTTAATGTCACTTACATTTCTAGTAGGTCGTCTCTATCTGAATGCCCTAAGATTCCTCAAACCAAGTGTGGGCAAAACTGAACCCATTACCCTCCCCACATTCTCGCTCTTTCTCTCCAGGGCTTTCTCTTAAGGAACAGAGTCTTCCATCTCTCCTATCACTGAAATTATTCTTTTTTTTTTTTTTTTTTTTTTTTTTTTTTATAAAAAGTCTCACTATGTCGCCCTTGGTAGAGTGCTGTGGTGTCACAGCTCACAGCAACCTCTAGCTCTTGGGCTTAAACGATTCTCTTGCCTCAGCCTCCTGGGTAGCTAGGACTACAGGTCCCCGCCACAACGCCTGGCTGTTTTTTTGTTGCAGTTGTCATTGTTGTTTTAGCTGGCTGGGGCTGGGTTCGAACTCACCACCCTCAGTATATGGGGCCAGCATCCTACTCACTGAGCCACAGGCGCCACCCACTGGAGTTATTCTTAACTTTTACCTCTGCTCTAGCCCAGGTATCTTGTCACATCTTGTAGTTTCTACTGCTCACATAACTCTCAATCTTCTTCCTCATCCCTACTGTCTCCTCCTTAGGTCACTTTGCCATCTTGCTCTGTGTAGGACGGTGGCTTTTTAATCAGTCTTTCTTCATAGTTGAGCCTACATATCCACAGGTTCCACATCCCCAGAAACAAAACAAAACAGTAAAACAACACAAATACAATTTAACAACTATTTACGTAGCATTTACATTCTGTTAGGTATTGTAAGTATAGCAGACAGGATTTAAAGTATACGGGAAGGCAGCACCCGTAGCTCAATGGTTTCACCGCCGGCCACATACACTTTGTGTTCCCAGGACGGTTCCTCAGAGGTGCTCGCTATTGTATACCTCCAGAATTTTTCTCTGCCTGTACATGCAAGGATATTCTTTGTTGTTGTTGTTGTTGTTGAGACAGAGTTTTATTCTTTTGCCCTGGGTAGAGTGTGATGGAGTCATAGCTCACAGCAAGCTCAAACTCCTGGGTTCAAGTGATCCTCCGGCCTCAGCCTCCCAAATAGCTGTGACTACAGGTGCCCACCACAATGCCCGGCTGGTCTCCAACTCCTGAACTCAAGCAGGTGGCCTGCCTTGGCCTCCCAGACTACTAGGATTACAGGCATGAGCCACTGTGCCTGGCCAGGGATATTTTAAAAACGCACATGCTTTCTAAATCTCACACACAAATGGGAATGCACAGTCCACACAGGTCCACACTTGGCTCTTTTCATTTGATAGATTGACTTAGAGAGATTTCCTTAGCTATATACGCTGATTGATCTCACTTTTAAAAAGTACCCTAGTATTCTATTGTATGAATGTACTTTATTTAATCAGTTCTCTCTTGATGGGTATTTAAGCTATTCCTAGGATCTTACTATTCTGAAGAATTATCTTTTGACAACCGGAATGTGCTCTGTTCAGGGCTGGCTCAGATGTCTTAAATGACTTCCTGTTGTTTACAGCTCTGCTTCCAGCTGGGAATCAGGGATGCAAGCAGATTGCCAGGGATACCCGCAATCTCTCCCGGGGAGACCACCGGGAGACACGATGGATGGCAATATATTCCTGGATTAACATAAAAATGCTAATTGAACTGATAGGTGGTTACAATTTTTTATATTAAATCAATACAATCCTATTATGATGTAAAATATAGAATTCTCATGAATTTTTCAGAGGGTGGTACAAGTTTTCAAAAGAAATTTGTGCAAGTTTTTTGAGCTACACTTCCAGATTCTCCTACAGGCTTACATTTTCCTTTCTTGCCTGAGGGACATTTGTGAAAAGGTCTGAGGACCCAAGCCCACAGGGTACAGTCAGAAAACTTCTTCGCGTAGGTTAGGTTTGAGAGTCTCTGCTGTTTGTTATTTTTCCTATTCCCCTTGCCTGGAAGGTTTCTGTCCTTTCCCATCAGGGATACTACTCATCCCCAGGAAGGCAGTACAGCCTAGTGGGTTTGAATCCTGACTGTGCCTAGCTGTGTACCTGGGGGATATTACTTAGCCTTGCTGATCTCATTTGTAAAATGCAGGCACTAAAGCTAACTGGTAAAACTATTGTGAAGTTTGGGGGGGTTAATATATGTAAAGTGCTTAGTACAGTGATCAACACATGGTTAGCACTTATGAAGGTATTGTCATTAATGTTATTTTATTTATTTATTTATGACAGAGCCTTATTCTGTTGCCCTGGGTAGAGTACTATGGAGTCATAGCTCACAGCAATCTCAAACTCCTGGGCTTAAGAGAACCTCTTGCCTCAGCCTCCTGAGTAGCTGGGACCTACAGGCACCCACCACAACCCCCGGCTAATTTTTCTACTTTAGTAGAGAAGGGGTCTCGCTTTGGCTCAAGCTGATCTTAGGGGTCTTGCTTTGACTCAGGCTGATCTTAAACTCCCTAATTCAAGGGATCCACCTGCCCCAGCCTCTCAGAATGCTAGGATTATAGGCATCAGCCACCATGCCCGGCCTTGTTATTATTTTTATGATTGAAGGTCTAGTTTCCACAATTCTCCCAGGGATCTTCTTCCACCTCGTCCAAACATCTGCTCATAGTATAATACTGAGCACATCATCCTGTCCTGGCTTTCTCCTCCCTGTTAGGTAGAACTCTTTTGGAGAGACAGAGGAGACCATCTTATTTATGTTTGTATCCGTCCTGTTGGACATACAGGAGATAATGAGTCCAGTGCTGTTGAGTTGTGGTTAACTGAACAAGATAGCAATTAGAATAATGGTCCTAATTCTTTTTTTTCCCCCTTTGCTTTTATTTTTGGTCTGAATTTTTATGTGTATCCCCATTTCCATATCCCATGCATTTGTTTATGCAGCAGCAACTGATAATTTTCGGTCCTCGAGGAGCTTTTCACATCATTAACAATGATTTCTAAGTGAAAACTTCATAGTCGAAACCATTTACAGGAAACTAGTGTTTTTCAAACTATGTTAATGCATATGGGCGTTTTCCAAACACACATTCCGTGGGTAAATAGGTTTGAGAAATTCTAGGTTACACAAAGCTAAACAGACATCTTTACTACGCTGCATAACACTTTCTCAGAATCTTTGCTAGGCTAATGTCCATGAAGGGATGGGTGGAATGTGGGGTAACGTTAATACATCTCTTAATCTTTTTTGAGCAGGAAGACTAGTTCTATGAAATATAGTTGATGAAAACCTGCACTAACCAAGTGCCCATCAGCTCATGAATGGATTAATGGACTGTGGTGTATGTAAACCATAGAATACTATTCAGCCATAAGAAGATGGCAACTTTACATCTTTTATATTAACCTGGATAGAAATGGAGACCATTCTCTTTAGTGAAGTATCACAAGAATGGAAAGGCAAGTATCCAATGTATTGATATGATAGGTAGATGACCTAATACAGGCCCATGCTAGAGAAAAACTCAAGCTAATTCAAGTTGGAAGGAGAGTCAACGAGGAAGAGAGGAGAGAGAAAGAGGGAGAGGGATTAGCGTGCTCCCGCCTAGTGGGCGCAACACAAAGGGTATGTGGCACGCCTCCTGGGTAAGGGGCAGGACTACAACAGAGACCTCACCTAACAAACACAAACATTGTAACCTAATCATTTGTGCCCTTCTATTAATCTGCAATTAAAAAAAAAAAAAGAAAAAAACCCTGCACTAACTTAGCCTCCTTCTCTCTTCAAGACGACTTGCCTGGAGCTGGGGCATGCCTCTTCTGAAACTCTTATCAAGGAATGACTGTGGCAGCCCACATATCCATTCAGTAAAGATTGAGTGAGTTTCTGCTGTGGATACTGACTATGGAGAAAACAGGATTTTTGCCCAAGAGCATCAGAACAAATTCAAACATGCACCACAGGCAGCTTGGTATGTTAAATGTACAGAGCTGGGGTTCTGCTGCCTGACGGGGAGCTTGGGGTCAGAACAGTTCTGAGGAGGATTAGGCTTTTATTTCTCTGGACCAAACCTCTCGATATATAGGTGGGTAGGTGGGGAGATTAAAGTCTCAAGAGTGGTAGTTTTTTGGTTCTGTTTTGTTTTGTGAGTTCAAACAGCTAGCTGGGGGTGGACTGGGAGCCGTATGATATTTTCCCACTACCTCACCCTGCTTCTGAAGTTCTAGTGTCTAAATCAGATAAGCAGATACACACAGGAAGGTGAAAGCAGGGAAAGATTCCTTTCGTGTAGCTGCCTGTAGGTCCTTGAACTTGTTCAGAGCCATCCTAGGTTGGCTGTCTTTTCATTTCCTATCAGTGGTCCCAGACTATTTTTATTTTTATCTCTGTCTGTGTTTTCATCGCTTCTATCTCTGACCATTCTCGGAGAAGACATCTGTGGCCTGCAGCATGCTGGGCACACCTTAAAAGCCAGAGGGCTAGGTTTGGCTGGCTGCGGTTTACCAGCCTGATTGATAATTGCTGGTGGGAGGACAGTGACACACACAGCACTGGGCCTTCAGAATGCCGGGGAGTTTGCGGTCCTGTGGTTCCTGATCTTCCATGCAGATACTAATCCACAGGAACGTAATACAGGCAGTGCAGACTAGGATGAAATAGGCCATCCACTCGTGCTCCCAGGCGCTCATCTGGGCCCCTGGGCTTGCTCACCAAGGCACCTGGAGCTCAGTGCCAAGGAAGTAGGACCAAGCACTGTTCATGTCTCCCAACAATTCCTCTGGACTTCCAGAATGAAGTCTGCATCCATTTTCTGAGGCCTTCTGATCTTGCATCTGACCTTTCTCAACTTGTCTCTGATCTTTCTCCTTGCTTGCTCCTGCTTTGCCAAGAATATCTGCCATGCTTTCCCCACCCAGAGTGTGCTTCTGTTTTCTTCTGTCTCCACTTATTGAAATCTTGAGACTTTTTAAAGGTCTATGAACCATTCAGGTTTGGGTTCAGCTGCACATAAGAGAAGTTCAGTTCTGCTACTTGGATGAGCCAAATAGGAATTAATTGATTGCATGCAACAAGATATCCAGCAGCATGCGGCCCAGGGCTGATATGGCAGCTCAGGGGTTCCATTCAGGAACCAGGCTCTTTCCTTCTTATTACGCCACCTTTTTTAGTGATAACCATTGTAGCTCTAAGAATTTCACAAGTTCCAGGTGGGAGAAAGAGGTGGAGATGGTAGAAGCTGTCCTGTAAGAAACCTGCTTATGTCCTGTTGGCCAGAATGAAATCTCCTAGCCACCCCTACCTGCAAGGGATTCTGGGATTCTTTCTAGCCTCTAAAGGCCAGTTAGAAGGGAGTTGAAAGGGCATCAAATGATTTAACTTGTTTTATTTATTTATTTTTTTATTTTTTTCAATTGCAATGACTTTATTTTAGTGGCTTTCAGGCCCCCCAAAAGGGTCTCTTTAGACAGGGCTGTCACCCAGTCAGTCATCTTCACAGTGGAGTCCTAATTACTAGATTTTGTTTTGTAGATCACAAAGCTTCCTTCAAATGATCTCTTCTTCCATTCCTTCATTTCAGCTTACACATTCTGAAAGTATATCCATCACTCTCTAAACTTTGTGTTCAAAGTAGATTGCTTCTTCCTCTTCACTGTCATTAATCTTTTCCTTCTCTTCTTATATCTCTTAGCACAGAGAATAACATATTATCTTCTAGGCCTGGAGATGGGAAAACACAGGCTGACAACAGAAAGAGGGAAATCATCCTCCTGGGAGTGACAGGCACCCAGGCCTGACCTGCACGAAGCTATAGGCGAACTCAACCCTTTGTGTCCACTGGGAAAGCCATGGATCAAAAAGGCTTTAGCAAAAGCGGGAATGGACCATGAATTCACAGCCCTAGACTAACCAACTCTTGCAGCAATCCTTCCCATGAGCCAAGGAAGATTCCTGAGGTGACGTTATTACTTCCACACCCCTCTTGGACCTTCCCTGAGATCTTGCTCTCTTGGTCTCTGCCTTGAGTTTCCTTGAACATGACTATAATATGGCCTCCTTTGGTGTTTCAGGAATATCATATTTCTGTCCAGGAGAGGCATGCTTCAGAAGCCTCAGAAAAACTTCTGTTCTCTTGCCATCAGTACTCAAACTTGAGTTGCTGGCACCAGTTCTGCAAAGTGTCTCGACACACATTATCAATGGGAGGCAAAATGGTTGGCAAGGGAAGAACTGGTTTTTTACATCTAGGTTTTGGGATAGCTTTCAATTGTTTATTAGATGAACTTCCCTGTGTTTCCTGGGATTGTTCAGTTTGACCTCAGAAGTTGAAGAAACAGTTGGTTCCACTTGTCCTTTATTTGAGTCATCTTTAACTAGAACCAATGTCAAAATCACATTTTCTTCTCCTCTTCAGAAAAATTCTTCTGGCTGTACCATGATTCTAATATGATGTTTCCAGCAACACCTGGGAGAAGGCAAAGCCAGCAATGTGTTAAGGATAGGTGCAGTTTATTTCCTTTAATCTTGATTTAACCTGTTTTAAATATTACCTCCTCCTTGAAGCTTTTTTCAAGCACCTTAACATTTCTTTGCTTTAAACTGATACGTGCAAACCATTTTTTGTAACATTCAAGTTCACAAACTCATCCTAGAAAAAGTGCTATATACCTCATTGCTGAATATCACTATAGTTACCTTTAAAATACTCCCCTTGGGAAGCTATACACCGATGACAGAAACTAGTCCGCCCTTCAAAGCAATTTTGGAACTGTCATCATATTACCCTTGATGTCTTGAATGTTATCAAAATGTCTTCCTTTCCATATTTTCTTTATCTTTGGATAAAGAAAAAAAGTGACTGGGAGCCAGATCAGGTGAGTAGGGAGGGTGTTCCAAAACAGTTATTTGTTTACTGGCTAAAAACTCCTTCAGAGACAGTGCTGTGTGAGCTGGTGCACTGTTGTGATACAAGAGCTGTGCCTTTCTTCTGCCAGGATTTTCAGTTAAGATTTTCCTAATGATTTCTCTATTGATGTTTACTTGGTCTGCTATGCTTCTCACAATCAGCCAACAATTTCACACACAATTCAATGAATTTTTGCAACATTTCACCAGTTCTGCTTGATACTGGCCACCCTGACTTCTCTTCATCAGGGACACTTTCTCTCCCCTCAGAAAAATGTTTAATCCATGTGTTCACTGCTATTTTATTCATGGCCTTATCCCCATAAACTTGGACTAACATGTCCCTGATTTTACTATCACTCTTGCCAAGTTTAGCAAGAAATTTATAAATATTTGTTCATTGCTGTAATTCAAGCTCCAACATCCCCCTGATGGCACACAAAAACATGCAGCAATAATAATTAATGCCACTCAGCAAGACATTGCCACATGTTGACACAAACACAATTGTGAGACATTGATATGCCAAGGTTATGACATCTTTACCAATTTGTTTGCACAGTGCTGCCAACATAAGCGCACAGTGGCAAGTTTGCAAGCTTAATTGTCAGGCCTCATATGCATTTATATTTTGCTTTGTGTTATGTATTTGTCTTATCTTTTCTTCAGATTATAAGCTTATTGAGGATGCTGGATGCATCCTTGTTTCCTTTGCAGTTTCTTTTGAATTGATTCATAATTTCTGTGTCTATGTGTCCATTCTCCTTCACTTCCTTTCCTACATGGAGTAGATATTCCATAAGCACATTTTGACTTAAACTAAGTTGTATTAAATGGGAGAACAATGGTGACACTGCTGTATTCAGAATTAGGAGATGAATTTGAATCCTAATTTTACTGTGTGGTTTTGTGTAAGTCACATACATGGACCTCAGTTTCTTCATCTGCAAAATTAGGGGATTCGATTAAATAGTCTACAAATTTTCTTCGCACACTCAAAGATGACTATGAGTGTCACCAATTAGCTGATTTATGGCCTTCCAAGGGGGGAGATCCCAGTTGGGACCAGTGAAAGCTGATAACACAGGGACTGGAGGAGTTCAGGCTCTTCTCAGTCAATCTCAGTTTAGGGGTCCAAGCCAAGGCCAGAGGGGCAGGAAGGTGAGGGACTAAAAGTAAAAAGGAAACTGGGCCAGACCAGCATGGATCAGGAGGCTGGAGATGCATGGTCAGTCCTGATGTCAAGAGCTGTCTTAGGAGGTCACGTTTCAGGAAGCCAAAACCTTCCAATCCCAAGATCCTGAAGCCCCCTCAACTTCACTTCCTAATGACAAAAGAAGGGCTCTCATTAAGGCTTTTACGTTTGGGAAAGGTAGAGCCCCACATCTAGCATCATCTGTAAATTGGAATGAGTAACCAATGTGTCTGTCTTATGTCCCTACATGGGACAGGAAGCACGGCTTAGGGATCAAACACCCAAGTATGTCCTTGTGTTACTTTGAACAAGTTAACTGTCCTCTCTGAGCTTTAGATACCCACCTATAAAAGATGGGCACCGGCTTTTAAATCTTTAGCACTGGAACAAAGACAGACCAAAAGTTTGAATAGATTCCTTAAATAGCACAGCAAGCCACCCTCTTGGCAAGAAATTCTTCATGATGTATGGAGTCCTTGAAGCATCTCCGTAGATCCCTATGGCCTCAGTGTGAAAATGATTATACTGGGTACCTCTGAGCTCCCTCCAAGCTCTCTAACCCTGGGTTTTTCTGTGCATTTTTTCTTCTTTTTTTTGCATTTCCTTCCTTCTCTCCTTCCTTCCTTCCTTCTTTCCTTCCTTTTTCTTGAGACAGAGTCTCATTCCATTGCCTGAGCTAGAGTGCCATGGTGTCAGCCTAGCTTACTGCAACCTCAGACTTCTGGGTTGATTCAAGTGATCTTCCTGCCTCAACCTCCTGAGTAGCTGAGACTACTGGTACCTGCCATGATGCCCTGCTAATTTTTCCATTTTCTCACTCTTGCTCAGGCTGGTCTTAAACTCCTGAACTCTAAGCAATCCTCCCACCTCAGCCTCCAGAGTACTAGGATTACAGGTGTGAGCCGCTGTGCCCCCCACCTGGACATTTTCTATCTACTACAGTTTGACCCCAAGTATTGGTGTTTCTTTTAGGGAAGTAATTGACTCAAGAAGGTATCATCATTACTCTTGATCTCAAGCTGACAGGTGTCATCTCCATCCATTGTGTACCTCAGATCATTCCTCATTCTCTTCACTGAAGCTTTAATTTTCCCTTCCCCACCCCAATACAGGGCTTGGTTCCTAGTTACTTTTGTCCTCATCACATATACTCATTACGAGATGCTATAACAATCAGTCATTCCTATCTCTTGTTTTCAGGTTTAGTGAGTCACAGGTAGGCAGTGAAACTATTGCTAGAAAGAAATCTTTCACCTGGATGGAACTGTTGATTCTACTCAGTGCCTCATCTCAGAGGTGGGAATTGCTGACTTCACTGTTTTGTTTTTGTGATCTCCTGGGGGAAAGACCTTTTGATGCTGGTTTCACAAGTGACCTGCTAGACCAGTTGCACTAGGATTCTCCTAGTGGTAACACAGCCAAAATTTGTGATTCTTCCTCCTCCTGTGTCAACTTATTACTACTACTAATAATAACAATAATGACATGACAATTGTACTCAGCTATCACTTATGAATTGTCTGCTGGTGCCAGGCACAGAGCTAGATGCTCCAAATACATTATCTTTATCCATCATGACTTTAGAAGATGGATAATAATTGTCCTCATTTTGCAGATGATTAAGGCTCATGAAAATGAAGTCCTTTGCCCAAAGTTGTCCATCTCATAAGAAGTAGAGCTTGGATTGAGATCCAAGTCTGTCTGATTCCAGGACTTATGTTACGTTCACCCATGTCTCTGGGGGGTTTTGAGGGTTAGTGACAATTTTGATAAGTAAAAGCAAAAAGGAAGACAGAAGGGAAAAACTATTAACAACTTTAAAACTATTACAACTTGGAAATGAAGTAAGGACAAATTCTAAAGTCAAATTTTATTTCTGAGGAAAAACCACAGGTTGACAGAGGTACAAACATATTTAAGCGACCTTAGGTAAGTCTTTACCATTCTCTGTGCCTCAGCCTTCTCGTCTATAGTGGGGGGATCAAGACCCACGTAGAGCATCCCTATAAGATGTGCATCATTTGCTCACTTGGAAAACCCAGTCATCTTCTCAAAGATTTTTTTTAAATAAATGTCAAGCTGAGGATGTATAATTAAAATGCCTCATTTAGATCTACAAAGTGCTTTGCAATTTACAAAGTTCACTTACATCCACTCTCATTTAATCCTGACAGCCCCTTGAGGAAGGTGTTGTCATAACTAGAACTTTTAGCTAACAACAGATCAATGAATGTTGATTGAGCAGCTACTGAATGCAAGAACAATGGCTCTGAAAACTCAGTGAGATACAGAAGCAATTAAAATAGGGATTACATATGATTTTTGTGTTGTTTTATTTTCATTATTTTCCCCACAATGAATTTGTTATTAGACAAAGTTATCCTTTCTCCCACCCCACCCCCAGAAAAAGACAAGAGGAGAAAAAAAAATAGTAGGACCATGCCCCTTCAAGGAAATCAAAGTCAAGAGGAATAGAGAGATGTGCACAGTGAGTCAATACATATGGCAGAGCATGATAAGTTTCATCAAAGAAGTATAAACAGATGGTGCAATTAATTTTGACTCCAGAAGGGGTACAAAGCAAGATCAACAAAGGGAAAAGGGGGCATGGGACAAAGTCCAAAGGAAAGCAGGTCCAAGCTTTCAGGAATCTTCTATTAGAGTCATGCAGGACAAGCTTAATTCCTCCAGTGACAACAGGTGTGAACTGTTGTTCACCAGGAACACTCTCCTGAGTGTAAGGGCCCAAAGTTTTTATCAGAGTCAATCACTTAGGCACACTCTTCCCAGCATGTACCAAAATTCCAGACTCCAGGAAGGCAAGCAGGTATTCAGCATAAGCCACATTGCACAAACAGTTTAGTGTAGTGAGCCACTCCTATCATTCAGAGGATGGTGGGAACCCTCCCTAAATCTATGTCCCCAAATGCCAATCAGAAGTCAAATTTGTGAGCAAGTCTTTCTAGGAATGTCAGTCTCGGTCCTGCTTGCTCCTCTTGGCACAGTGCACCTCCATGACGCTTGGTCAAGGCATCATTACAGCAAAATTATTTTCCCTGTGACCCCACAGAGCAGGCTGAGACCAATCTGCAGTACTGGTCTCAGTTCTGCCCAGCAGTTGTTCTGTGCTTAGCCATTAAAACAATCCAATCAAGCCACAGAGGTCTTTTCTCCTTAGGTTTCTGTATGAACCATGTTCACCTGGTCTGAGATGTCAATTCAGGTATAGCACAGCCCTGTCTGGTCAGTTGAAATTGTCCTGAAGGCCGAGACAGCTTATGATAGGCAGGACACACATAAGTGCAACCCCAGACAGCAGATGTCATACCCCAGGAAACACGTGGTTAATAAGTACTGGGGCACCCAAACGGGACGTACATTAGTCAGTCGGGGTCCCCAGTGCGACCTCCCATTCGTGGGGCACCCCACCACAGGCTGCTAGTTCCATCCAGTTTATTCACTTCAATCTGTGGTTTCAGAGGGACCGCCACATTGTACAAGCAAATTGGATTGTTTTACTGGCAATCAGTTACAAATGGTTTGCTTGCCTGTGACACCAGTTCACCTGCCTCCTAAGCCTGGAAGACATCTGTAGGCATTCTGCGCGGGAAGTGCTAGAGCTGGGTCACCCCCTGCTGTCACAGAGCTGGTGCCATCAAGTGTGATCATAGGCTCAGCAGTCAAGTTACAGTTCAAAGCTTTCCCAGCAACTTGGAAAAGCAGCACAGGGACTTTTCCCTTCAGGAGGAGAGAAAAGCTTCCAGAAGCAGTTCTGAAAGACAAAGACCATTAAAGCCTTCGCAACTCCCCTGAAGCTCCCTGGATGCTGGGATATTTGTTTTCTCTCTGTTGTTTCAAAATAAGCGTGCCACATACTGCAGTCATAACTTTACATTTAAAAAATTGTCCCCTAGTGTTCACCTGAAAGAGCTGTAAGCAAGAGGATATAAAAGAATATTCATTGAAAAAATATTTTTATATAACTCAACCAGAAAGATACATCATGCTCAGAAACTGGTCAAGGATGGTGCTAAGGATTGGATATTGGACCCTTCCAAACCTTGTTGAAATCCTCAGTGTTGGAGGTGGGGCCTAGTGGGAGGTGTTTGGGACATGGGGCGGGTCTCCCATGAATAGATTAATGCCCTCTCTGGGAGTCGGGGAGTCGGTGAGTTCTCACTTTGTTAGTTCCCAGAAGAGATGGTTGTTAAAAAAGAGCCTGGCCCCTCCCTACCCTCTCTCTTGCTTGCTCCATCACCATGTGATCTCTGCACACTCTGGTCCCCATCACCTGCCCTGAATGGAAACACCCTGAAGCCCTAACCACAAGCAGATGGTGGTGCCATGCTTTTGGTGCAGAACCCTAAACCAAATAAGCCTCTTTTCCTGACCCAGCCTCAGGTACTACTTGATAGCAGTGATTTTCAACCTATGTGCCACTGCACAGTGGTGTGCTGTGACAGGATCTTAGGTGTGCCCCCCAAATTTTTAAAGATCATTAGTTCAAAGCACAGTAAGTATATTCATTTTTTTACTCTTTTTTTTGATCAACATAATTTAAGTGTGCTGCGGAAATGTATAGGTTCAAGTGTGCTGTGAGATAAAAAAGGTTGAAAAACGTTGTTTTATAGTAACACAAATAGACAAATACAGAAAATTGATACCAGGAGTGAGGGGGGCGCTATAAAGATACCTAAACATGTGGAAGCAGCTTTGGAACTGGGTAATGGGCAGAGGTTGGGAGAGTTTGAGGGCTTTGAAGAAGACGAAGAGATGAGGGAAAGTTTAGAACTTGAAGATTGGTTAAGTGGTTGTGACCAAAGGCTGATAGAAATATAGACAGTCAAGACCAGGCTGATGAAATCTCAGCAGGATATGAGGTACTTATTGGGAACTGGAGCAAAAGTCCCCCTTGATACACCGTAACAAAGGACTTGACTACATGTGTCCATGCTGTAGATCTCTGTGCAAAGCTGAACTTAAGCATGATGGCCTTAGGGACCTGGCAGAAGAAATTTCTAAGCAGCAACACTTTCAAGCAGTGGTGTGGCTGCTGCTTACAGCTTACAATCAGATATGAAAACTAAGGAATAAGCTAAAGTCAGAATTTACAATTAAAAGGGAAGAAGAGCATTAAAATGTGGAAATTTTGAAGCCTGGCCATGTTAGAGAAGGAAAGAATATTTTCAGGAGAAGGATTCTAGGGTGCTATGGAGCAATCATTTGCGAGAGAGATCAACACTCATTCAATGGAGTCAGGTGCTAATAGTCAGAACAATGGGGAAAAAGGCCCCAAAGGGATTTCAAAATCTTCCATGGCCAAAGGCAGGCCTAGCACAGGCCCAGAGGCCTAGGAGGACAGAATGTTTGAGGGCGAAGAGGCCCAGGGCACAACTGCCCTTTCCACCTCAAGATGCTGCTGCCTGCATCCCAGCTGCCCTGGCCCGGGCTGCAGCTCTGATGGCCCTGGATACTGCATGGGCTGCCACTGTAAAGGGTGCAAGCCATAAACCACGATAGCATTAGTGTACTGTTAAGTGTGCAGGTGGGCAGAACGCAATAGCAGGCAGAAGTCTGTCTCAGGAACAAAGCCCTGCAAAAAGACTCTACTAAGGCAATGCTGATCAGAAATGTGGGGTTGTTGCACTGGCAACTGGGACATGGCCTATAAGAGCCCCAGGAGTAGGGCCACTGCCTCCAGACTCCAGAATTATAGAGCCACTAGCAGTGTGCAATCTCAGCCTGGGGAAAGCCACAGACATTGGCCTCCAACATGTGAAAGCAGCTACATGGGCTGCAGCCACAAAGCCCTGGGGATGGGGCTTCCTCAGGCTTTGGGAACAGCCCCCCAGCCCCCTTGCACCAGTGTGCCCAGGATGCAGGACACGAAGTCAAAGACTGTTTTAGAGATTTAAAGTTTAATGTCTGCTCTACTGGGTTTTAGATATGTATGAAGCCTGTTACCCCCCCCCCCTTTTTTTTTTGCCTATTTCTCCCTTTTGGAGTAGGAACATTTGTTTACCTGATATCTGTACAATCATTGTATCTTAGAAGTAAATAACTCATTTTTTTTTTCTTTTATAGGCTTACCACTATGAGGAACTTGCCTTGAGTCTCAAAAGAGACCTTGGACTTTGGATTTTTTTTTTTTGACAGAGTCTCACTATGTTGCCCTCCATAGAGTGCTGTGGCATCAACTTCAAACTCTTGAGCTTAAACGATTGTCTTGCCTCAGCCTCCCAAGTAGCTGGGGCTACAGGCACCCACCACAACGCCTTTTTGTTGCAGTTGTCATTGTTGTTTAGCTGGCCCAGGTTGGGTTTGAAGCCACCAGCCTGGGTGTATGTGGCCAGCACCCTACCCACTGAGCTACAGGTGCCACCCTAGACTTTGGACTTTTGAGTTGATGTTGAAACCAGATAAAACATGGAAGGGGTGATTGTGTTTTTCAATGTGAGAGGAGCATGAGTTTTAGGGGTCCAGGGGTGGAATGATATGATTTGGATTTTTAACCCCTCTAAACCTCATGTTGAAATCTGATCTTCAATGCTGAAAGCGGGGCCCAATGGGAGGTGTTTGGGCCTTGGGGATGGATCCCTCAGTAATGACTGGTGCATCCTTGTGGTAGTAAGTTCTCATTCTATTAGTTCCCATGAGAGCTGGTCGTTAAAAGGAGCCTGGTATCTCCCTCCCCTCTCTCTTTTGCTTCCTCCCTCACTATGTGATCTCTGCACACATTGGCTCCCTCTCACCTTCTGCCACCAATGGAAGCAGCCTAAACCCTTACCGCAACAGAGGCTGGCCCCATGCTTTTTGCATAGCCTGCAGAACTATGAGCCAAATAAAGCTCTTTTATGCAGTCTCAAGTATTCTTTAATAGCAACAAATGGTCTATAAGACATGGAATTCTGAATTTTCAAAAATTTTCGAAATGGGTTTACTTAACCTCACAATCCTTTTATCCTAGAAAAGGTCACTCACTTTCTGGGCACAGCT
>CAUYPK010053388.1:0-24778 GCA_963574355.1 Loris lydekkerianus | reverse complement strand
TTACTCTTTCAGAGTCTTTTTTTTTTTTTTTTTTTTTTTTAAGAGACACATTATAACTTTATTTCCCATGTTAGAGTTCTGTTTACTAAAAGCACAAAGCAACCAACAACAAATGGGCATAGGAGATTCACATTCCTCAGCCACGACTTTGTTTGTTGGGTTTCTGTTGTCCCCTTAAACACACTACCAAGGGATAAAAAGTGTGACCCGTGCTCTTAAAAAAAAAAAAAAAAAAAAAAAAGACTCTGAAAGAGTAAGCCAGAGCAGGGAGAGCCTGAGTAGCTGAGGGGAGTGATAGTTTTTAGGGAATCATCAGAACTTGAGTTTCAGAGTACAAAGTATAAAACAAGAATTTCTAAGTAGAGGCCAAATCCCAGTAACTACAAAATTATGCAAGAGACAGCTAAAAATACTCCCCCAAATGCCGCCAGGATTTTCAGTGTGAACTGACATATTCATATACTCAGTATGGTAAAAATGAATCTCATCGGATTCTTCCAGACCTCTTTGCTGTGGACAGGCGTTGGTGAGCAGAGCTACTTGTGAAACAAATACGGCTTTTGTTTGTGTTTTCCCCAGCAGCTCTTGGTGCCAGCCCCTGTGGCTCAGCTGACAGAGCTTGATGGTTTCTCCCTTTCTTTTTAACATAAAATGCTCATTTCCTGACAGGCAGTGGAACCGCGTCAGACCTCCTCCACTCTTCCTCTCCTCCGCCTCTCAGCTTTGGGGTCTCCGTCTGAGTTGAAGTCAACACATGAGCGAGAATGAGAAGAAACCAAAAGGAGAAAATGTGTTTGGATGGAATAAAACGTAAATGCGACACACCTCTGCCCTGCCCCGGGCATTCCCAGAACGACTCCTCCTGCTGACCATAGGCCCTGGTTTGCTTCCAGCTCAGGGCCTTCACATTTGCTGTTTCTTCTGCCTCAAACATGGACTTTCCCTGTGCTGTTTACTCCTGTGTCTCTGCGCCCAAAAAGATATCATCACATAATAGCTACTCCGAGAACACATATATACACATGAATGGAGAACAGAAGGTTCATGAACGCTCTTGCAAGGGCTGCAGCATCCTTTTTAGTTCACCCATGATCCAGAGAGGACCTTTTGGGACAGCCTCCGACTGGAAGGGCTTCTGGTTTTCACCCAAGAGTAGCCTAGCTGGCCAGTTCTTAGCTCAGGTGAGAGGAACTGAAAAAAAAAAAAAAAAAAAAAAGACAGAGGCCGGCCTCTCTGTGGCTCACGCCTGTAATCCTAGCACTCTGGGAGGCGGAGGCCCATGATTGCTTGAGCTCTGAAGTTGGAGACCAGCCTGAGCAAAACCAGACCCCATTCTCTACTAAAAATAGAAAGACTGAGGCAAGAGGATCGCTTGAGCCTGAGCTGGAGGTTGCTGTCAGCTATGACTCCAGGCCACTCTACCCAGGGTGACAGCTTGAGACTCTGTCTCAAAAAAAAAAAAAAAAAAAAAAACCACAAAGAAAGAAAGACAAAGAAAAGAAAACAGAGGAGGGGAGTGGAGGGAAAAGAAAAGAAAAAGGAAAAGAAAAGAAAAGAGAAAAAAAGAGAAAGAAAATAACAAAAAAGAGAGGGAGGAAATGGCAGCCTTTTGGAGCACTCACAACACAGAATCTTCCAAAAGCACAAATGTACTCTGTGTACTTAGTCGTCTTTTTTTTTTTAATCAGAGCTCCTGCTCAAATCCACAGACCAAGAAGTGCCTGGCTGTCATGCAAGAGCCTTGAATTGACACTTTCTTCTCTTCCTAGCTCTGTGATCTCTGGCGATCCACTAATTTCTGTGTTCATCTATTTCCTTACATGCAATGTGAGTTTAAACGCTTCCTAACACATAAAATGAGTTAAGGACTCTACTTGGCTCAGGAAGGAACAAAGAAGACAATGTTTACATAGATCTAGTAAAGCTCCCCAAGAGTGGTGTTCCCAATTTGTTTGAACTGTATTGTGGTTTTCAGTGATGTTATTATTAATTATGAAACGTAAAACAATCTCACTGAGGGGTTTCTAGATTGAGTTTCAGGTCATTGTAAGATTTCCTGGACGCACTTTAGGTTCTACAGACATTTAGTTCTATTTTTTAATGGATTTTATTTTTAGGTTTACAGAAAAATTGAGCAGAGGGGCTCTTCTACAAATGGAACTTTACCTTGGAAGTGAGAACAATGTAACCAAAAATGCTACCCTCGTATTAATTTGAAAAATAAAAAATTTACAAAAAAAAAAGAAAGAAAGAAAAATTGAGCAGAAGGTACAGAGATTTCCCATATTCTCCCTCTCCCCACATATACTAGCTAGCTTCCCCCACTAGCATTTCACATGAGAAAGGTACATTTGTTATAACTAAACTGCACAGACATATTATTATCACCCAAAGTTTACACTGTGAGCTAGAGTTCATTCTTGGTGTTGTACATTTTGACAAATGTATAATGACATTCATCCACCATTATAGCATTGTTAAGAATGGTTTCACTGCCCTAAAAATCCTCTGTGCTCTGCTTTCTCTGCTTATTCATTCCTTCTTCCTCCCTAACCCCTGACAACCACTGATCTTTGTACTGTCTCCATAATTTTGACTTTTCCAGAATTTTATGTAGGTGGAATCATATGATATGTAGCCTCTGCCGATTGGCTTGCTTCGCATAGTAATAAACATTTTATCTTTGTCTGTGCCTTACATGACTTGATAGTTGTGGGGGTTTTTTTGTTTGTTTTGTTTTTTTAGTGGTGAATATTCTGTTATATGGATGTACCACAATTTATCCATTGACCTATCAAAGAACATCTTGGTTACTTCCAAGTTTTGATAATTATTAATAAAGCTGCTATAAATGTCCATGTGCAGGTATTTGAATGGACATAAGTTTTCAACTTATTTGAATAAATACCAAGGAATATGATTTTTTCATTGTATGGTGAAAGTAGGTTTGGTTTTGTAAAAAATTGCCAAAATTTTTTCAAACTGGCAGTACCATTTTGCACTCCCATTAGCAATGAAGAACAGTTTCTGTTGTTCCACATTCTCACCAATATTTGATGATGTTAGTGTTTTGAATTTTGGTCATTCTAATAGGTGTGTAGTAGTATCCCATTGTCTTTATTTACATTTCCCTAATGATATATGATGTAGAATATACTTCCATCTACTTTTTTGTCATCTGTGTATCTTCTCTGGACAGGAGCCTGTTTAGGCCTTTTGCCCATTTTACAATCTCATTGCTTATTTCTTACTATTGAGCTTTAAAGAGGTTTTTTAATGGGTTTTATTTTGTTCTTTTGTTTTAGAGAGCAGTTCTTTATCAGATATGTGTTTTCCAAATATTTTCTTCCAGGCTGTGACTTGTCTTTTTACTCCATTGTTGGTGACCATCACAGAACAGAAATTTTATTCATTCATCTATTTTTTTCAGATAGAGGCTCACTCTGCTGCCCAAGCTAGAGTGTCATGGAATCAGCTGAGCTCACTGCAACCTGAAATTCATGGGTTCAAGTGATCCTCTTGTGTCAGCCTCCAAAGTGGCTGGGACGACAGGTGCCTGCTATAGCATCTAATTTTATCTATTTTAAGTAGAGATAGGATCTTGCTGTTGCGTAGGCTGGTCTCAAACTCTTAGTTCAAGGAATCCTCATGTCTTGGTCTCCTACAGTGCTAAGATTTGAGGTATAAGCCACTGCACCCAGCCAGGAATTTTTAATTTTAATGAAGTCTAGATTATGATTTTTTTAACGAATTATGCCTTGGATCTAAGTCATTGCTATACCCAGGATCACCTAAATTTTCTCTGTGTTATCTTCTTAGACTTTTAGAGTTTTTCATTTTATATTTTGGTCTAAAATCCATTTTTTGTTAATATTTGTGAAGGTTGTAAAGTGTGTATCTAGACTCATTGTTTTAAATTTGATGTACAGTTGTTTCAAAAGCATTGGTTGTAAAGACTATCTTTGTTTTATTGTATTGCCTTTGCTCCTTTGTCAAAGAATAGGTTACTATATTTGTGTGGCTCTATTTCTAGGCTGTCTATTCTGGTCCGCTAATCTATTGTCTATTTCTTTAGCAACTCACTCGATTTCTGTACTTTTATAATAAGTTTTGAAGTTGGGTAGTGTCAGTCCTTTTACTTTGTTCTTCTCCTTCAACATTATGCTGATTATTCTGGGTCTTTTACTTCTCCATATAAACTTTAAAAGAAGTTTTGAAGGTTTTGAAGTTTGTTGTTGGGTGGCACCTGTGGTTCAGTGGGTAGGGCACTGGCCACATACACCCAGGCTGGCAGATTCGAACCCAGCCCAGGCCAGCTAAACAACAATGACAACTGCAACAACAACAAAAAATAGCTGGGCATGTGGCGGGCACCTATAGTCCAAGCTACTTGGGAGGCTGAGGCAAGAGAATCACTTAAGCCCATGAGTTTGAGGTTGTTGTTAGCTGTGACGCCATGGCACTCTAACCAAGGATGCCATAGTAAGACTCTGTCTCAAAAAAAAAAAAAAGAAGATTGTTGATGTTCACAAAAAGTAACTGAAATTTTAATTGGGATTGCAATGATCTATAAATCAAGTTGTGAAGAATTGACATTTGGCAATTTTTCTATCCATTAACAGTTTGAACTGGGTTCAAACCCAGTCCCAGCCAAACTGCAATAAAAAAAATAGCCAGGCGTTGTGGCAGGTGCCTGTAGTCCCAGCTACTTGGGAGGCTGAGGCAAGAGAATCACCTAAGCCCAGGAGCTGGAGGTTGCTGTGAGCTGTGACGTCATGGCACTCTACCAAGAATGATTAAAAAAAAAAAAAAAAAGAAAGAAAGAAAGAAACGAAACAGCCTGTTCAATTCGAAAAACCAATAGTTATTTTAGAATACACAAAGTTTATGGGAAAAGTGGACAGGGCTTATCAGTATTGTGGATATTACAAATTTACCAGGAGGTCCTATAAATGGTGGAAAAACTGTTCTTCTGGCTGATGGAAGTTGCAGTTGTGAATAGCTACATCCTTTTACTCATTAGATAAGAATGAGAGTGTAAAAAAAGTGCTGACACACCGTTCTGGGTGTTTTCTAAATTTCAGACTAACATGAGAGTACAAACTATTAGGTTACAATGCTTGAATTTGTTAGCTAAAGTCTGTTGTAGTAGTTGTGTCCTACACACAGGAGGTATGCAATATACCCTTACATTGTGCCCATTAGGTAAGACCACACCAATCTCTACCCCTCCTTCCTTCTTGTCCCTCCCAACTCCCCTTCCCCCAATTGGAATTGAATTTTTTCTCTTGTGTGGTCATGTATTAGTTTATCTACTGGTTTCATATTAATATTGAGTACATTGGATACTTGCTTTTCCAGTCTTGTGATACTTTACTAAGAAGAATGTGTTTCAACTCCATCCAGGTTAAAGGATGGAGGTAAAGTCTCCATTATTTTTTAAGGCTGAATAGATTCCATAGTATACATATACCACAGTTTGTTAAACCATTCATGGGTTGATGGGCACTTAGGTTGTTTCCTCATCTTGGTGATTGTTAATTGAGCTGCGATAAACAAGCTAGTGCAAATATCCTTATGAAAAAATAGTTTTGTTTTTCTTCTTGGCAAATGCCTAATAATGGTATTGCAGGATCACATGGGAGGTCTATTTTAAGTTCTTTGAGGATTCTCCATACTTCTTTCCAAAGAGGCTGTATTAGTTCACAGTCTTACCAACAGTGTAAAAGTGTTCCCTTCTCTGCACATCCATGCCAGCATTTGCAGCTCTGAGACTTTGTGATATGGATTATTCTTACTGGGTTTACATGATATATCCAGGTGGTTTGATTTGCCTTTCTCTGGTGATTTGGAACAATGAGCATTTTTTATATATGTTTGTTGGCCATTCCTCTATCCTCTTCAGAGAATGTTTTGTTCTTGTGTCTTGCCCAGTGATAGAAGGGATTGTTTGCTTTTTTGTTGTTGATTAATTTGAGTTCTCTATAGATCCCAGTTAGCAAGGCTTTGTCAGATTTGTAACATTCGAATATTTTTTCCCATTCTAAAGCTTGTCTATTTGATTTAATTGTTGTGTCCTTAGCTGTGAAGAAGCTTTTCAGCTTAATTAACTCTCATTTGTTTATTTTTGTTATTGTTGTTTCAATTGCCACTGACGTCTTCTTTGTAAGATCTTTCTCCAGGCTAACATCCACAAGAGTTTTTCCCACACTCTCTTCAAGGATTTTTATTGTCTCATGTCTTAGATTTAAATCTTTTAGCCATCTTGAGTCAATTTTTGTAAGTGGTGAAAGATGTGGATCCAGCTTCAGTCTTTTACATGTGGTTATCTAGTTCCCCCCAGTACCCTTTATTGAATAGGGATTCTTTCCCCCAATGTATGCTTTTGTTCAGTTTCTCAAAGATCAGATGGCTATAAGAGCCTAGCTTCACCTCTATTCTGTTCTATATGTTTATGTCTCTATTTTTATGCCAATACCATGCTGTTTTGATCACTGTGGACTTCTAATATAACCTGGAATCTGGTAGAATGATTCTTCCAGCTTTGTTTTATTACTAAGACCTTCCTTGGTTTTATGGATTATTTTTTGTTCCATATGAAACAAAGAACTATTTTTTCCAGTTCTTCAAAGTATGATGTTGCTATTTTAATAGGGATTGCATTGAATCTGTAGATTGTTTAGGATAATATAGACATTTTAACAATGTTGATTCTTCCCAGCCAAGAGCATGGTATGTTCTTCCATTTGTTAATGTTCTCTGCTATTTCTTTTCTTAGGGTTTCATAATCCTCTTTGTAAAGATTCTTTATCTCCTTTGTTAGACATGTTCCCAGTGCTTCATTTTCCTTGAAGCTACTGTGAAAGGTATTGTGCCCTTGATTTGCTTCTCAATGTGGCTATTATTGGTGTACATAAAGGCTATCAGTTTGTGAACATTGATTTTGTACCATGAGATGTTACTGTATTTCTTGATCACTTCCAGGAGTCTTGTGGTTGTGTGTCTAAATTTTCTAAGTATAAGATTATATTGTCAGCAAAGAGTGAGGGTTTGACCTCCTCTGCCCCCACTTGAATGCCCTTGATATCCTTTTCTTGCCTGATTGCATTGGCAAAAACTTCCAGCACTATGTTTAATAGTAGTGACAATAGTGGACATCTTTGTCTTGTTTCAGTTCTAAATGGGAAAGTTTTCAGTTTTACTCTATTCAGTATGATATTGGCTGTGGGTTTTCTATAGATGCCTTCAATCAGCTCAAGAAATGTGCCATCTATGCCTGTTTTCTTAAATTGTCATTGTTAGAAAAAGATGTTGAATTTTGTCAGATGATTTTTCTGTATCTATTGAGAGGGTCATATTGTCTCTGTTTTTGCTTCTATTTAGTGGTGAACTACATTTATGGATTTTCATGTTAAACAAAACTTGCATCCCTGGGATAAAGTCTACTTGATTATGATGCATACTTTTTTAAGGTGTAGCCATAATCTATTTGCTAGGATTTTACTGAGTATTTTTGTTTCAGTGCTCATTAGTGAAATTGGTCTGTGGTTCTCCTCTTTAGTTGGATCCTTTCCTGGTTTTGCTTGGTGATGTTTGCTTTAAAGAACATGTTAAGGAAGGTTTCTTCCTTCTCAATGTTTTGAAATAGGTTCTGCAGCATAGGTACAAGCTCTTTTTTGAAGGTTTGATAGAATTCTGGTGTGAAACCATCAGTTCCAGGGCTTTTCTTTATTGGGAGCTTTTGTTTATTATTTCTTTAATTTCAGTGTTTAATATTAGTTTGCTCAAGAGATCTATTTCTTCCTGATTAAGCATAAGAAGGGTGGGTGATTCCAAATATTGATCAATTTCCTCCACTTTGTCCAATTTGGGGGCATTAAGTCTTTTGTTGTAGTCAAAGATAATCTCTTGGAAATCTGTGATATCGTTGACATTTCCCCTTTTTGTTATTGATTAAGATTATTACAGATCTTACTTTTCTGTTTCTAGTTAATCTGGCCAAAGGTTTATCAAATTTATCTTTGTGAAGAACATATAATAGTAGTAAAAATAAATAAAACTATATAAAATGTAAAAAAGAAGGATATCTTAGTTGTTTGAGAAATTTATGAGTAAAAGATGAGAAAATTAGAAAAAATTCTGCAAAAAGAAAGAAAAAAAGAAATAGAAAAAAAGAAAAGAGGCGTAAAACTGTAAAAAAAAAAAAAACCCACTTGATATTGAAGAAAATGAAAAAGTAAAAATATGCAAAACAAAAATTTTTAAAAACCAAAGGAAAACAATTTTTAAAGAATTTAAAAAGAAAATATTGCAATATATTACCTGGACATCAGGTGGGTACTCTAGACTTAGGAGACACAAAACACATGCGTGATTCTGCTGTATTAGGTGGGGGCCAGAAGACGCTAACCAGTTGCAAAGGAGACCCATCCATCTTCCTGATTTATTTGTCCTCAATCAGAGCTTGGTCACTTTGCTACTATGCTCAATACCCTAAAGGACTGGGAGCTTAAAGCTCTCACCACACCTCTTGTGAAATACTTCAACCCTCCAAACAGTGCCCCCTTGGCCAGAAAGGGGGGGCTTTCCCTGGGTAAGGGAGCTAAACAGGTGCTCTAGGGCTGGCCATGTAGTGGGACTCTGCAAGACAGCCATCTTACAACTGGAGTCCCCAGTTAGCAGCCAAACCCATGGGAAATCCATTCCACTTAATGGTTCCATCTTGGCAGCCAGGAGCTGTTGAAGTCCACTCACTTGCTTAAGCCCTTCCAAGGCAGCTCCAGTGATCACCCAAGTCCCAAAAAACTTCAGTACAGGCCTTCTCTGTGTCTAGCCCTCCACAAGCAGTCCAGGCAGCTTCTACAAAACCCAGGCATTTGCCTTCAGTGCCAGTCTTCCACTGCTCCTGACCTCCTCCTTGACTCCTGGAGTCTCCTGCTATCTCACTGTGCCCCCAGAGCCATGTTTCTGGGCAAGACACTACAGTCACAGGTGGCTGGAGTTCTTGCTCCCTGATCTCACCACACGTGGCTATTGAGAAGATGTCTCTAGTCTTCCAACTTGCCCCTGACACACCTTTTCTATAGGAGAAATCTCATCAT
Organism: Loris lydekkerianus; assembly: GCA_963574355.1. Classification (NCBI taxonomy): domain Eukaryota; kingdom Metazoa; phylum Chordata; class Mammalia; order Primates; family Lorisidae; genus Loris; species Loris lydekkerianus. The sequence continues at coordinate 15,677 of CAUYPK010053388.1, read as the reverse complement.
TCAGTGTGTGAACAATGTGAGGAACAGAAATTCAAGAAAGAGGAAAAGACCATTATCCTCTGACACAGAAGAAAAGCTAAATGTGAAAGATGCATTTTATGATGCAAAATGAAAAAAAATGTCAACAAAAAATTGCATGGTTTTTAGCAGAAAAAATCAGAATGGTGGAAGGAGAGAAACTATTTTCTACTGTGAGACACACAAGAGGAAGCCTGGACTTTATCCTGGAAAGTGCTTCAAGAAATATTACACTCAAAAAAAAAAAAAAAAAAAAAATTATAAACAAAAATAAATAAAGCTAGGTGTGGTGGCTCATGCCTGTAATCCTAGCACTCTAAGAGGCTGAGCCAGGTGTATTGCTTGACCTCAGTAGTCCAAGACCAGCCTGAGCAAGAGTGAGACCCCATCTCTATTCAAAGTAGAAAAACTAGCCAGGTGTTGAGGTGGATGCCTATACCCCAAGCTACTTGGGAGGCTGAGGCAAGAAGATAGCTTGAGCCCAAGAGTTTGAGGTTGCTGTGAGATATAAAGACAGTATGGCACTCTACCCAGGGCAACAGAGTGAGACTTTGTCTCAAAAACATAAATAAAATAAAATAAAATAAAATAAAATAAAATAAAATAAAATAAAATAAAATAAACAAAAGCACTTATGTAAACTAAAATAGATAATAAAATCATCAGGTCAGTTCATTTTTATGTCTTTCTCTTTTAAAAATGTAGGACAATTACGAGTAGTCCACCAACCTCTTTCTTGACCAAAGCAAGAGCTGGGGAGTATGTGGGTGGAAGAAAAATTGGATTGGAAAGATTAAATTGGCTCCATAACATTTTTCATAGAGTGATTTTAGTGTCTTGAGTCCTAAGGGGTATCCTAAAAATGCTACTTTATTATACGTTTAGACTTTTTACAAAACTTCATTATAGATAGAAAAATGGAAAAAATGACAGAAAAATCTCCTCACATGCTATCAGAATGAATTCCATAATATCCCTAGACTCTCCATTTAGAAGGGTTTCCAGAAGTTTGCTTGCCTTCTCTAACTCTAGAGATTGACAACAGACATAATTCCTATTGTTGACATGTGCCCTTTTAGAAAAAAATGAAAGTACAATAGCCTAAAATGTTCTGGATTATTTTCATTTTTTCATAGAAGCACAGATGCTTTCTAAATCATAATAACCACCATAGAAAAAGAGATTTTTTTAGTTTCTGCCCTGTTTCAGACATTTCAAATGTTTGAGTGTCCTGGAGATTTGCTTGACTTTAATCTTATTTTAGAGGAAAACCATCTTGAAAAGTCAAGGATCAAAAGGCAGAACAGTAGAGAAATTCTGGTAAATAAATAAATGCAATTATTTTTCATTGAGTTGAAAAGACAGAGTAAATTAATACTATTCAAGAACATAATGTAGTGCATCATCAATTAAACTGAGATTAATTGCTCAAAGTCCAAAGTAATGAGTTTTGGAAATTTTTTCCATTAATTAAAATTTATTTTGAAACTAATTTATGTAACAAAGGCTTTATAACAAATAAAGAGTAATGTAATAAATATGGAATGCTCCCCACAAAGTTTAAGAAATAGACCATTGCCAACTAGCAATATTGTTTAAACTCTGTTAAGACAATCTTAGTATTCATTTTTTGTCTAAATGGTTATAAGTTCTGTTTTTTCTTGAAAAATTCTGTAAATAATAACATTCCATGTGGGAAACAGGTACCTGTTTATTGTCCCATCAATCATTACATTCACTGCTAAACCAGGACACTTTTAATGTATGTTGTAATCACTTTGCTGCACATATTCATCCATTCATCTGTTCAATAAACATTTATTGAACTTTTATTATATGCTTGCGTTTTACTTTGACTCAATCATCATGTTCTTAATTTGAAGTGAGATAATTTTTGTAGCTTTATTCTTTGCACCATAGTACCAATCTCACTTCTGGGCAAGCTTTTTCAGATGTTATCAATGAGAAAGCTGGTATGCTGTTTCCTTTCTAATATAAATGGGTCCTTCCTACTTTTGCCTGAAACTAGGTACTTAGAGTTACAATCTTAGAGTTACCAACAGAACAAGAATAGTTCTGTTTTCAATTTTTTGTTTTAATTTTTGAGTCATGAAATATTTTAATCATAATAATGTTCAAATGGCTCCTTCGTGCTTATCTCTGGTAAGGCAAGTGTCTCTGCTACATGAAAGAAGATACTCTATAAATATTCATTAAATAAATTTATAAATTATACTTCCAATTAAAATATATTTATCAAAAGAAAAAAAATTGTACTTATTTTTCAACTAGATCAGAGTGATTTTAAAGAGAAAATAGGCTCCATATCACCTCAAGTTTGCCCTTCCAGCCACATCTGCCTCAAAAGTCTCTGTTATAACCTGTGACATTGGTACATTTGTGCTCATATGTACACTTTTCTGACAAGGGTAAATTCATCTACTTCTGTAAAATTTTCGTCTGGGGTACCTGTAGCTAATGGTTAGAGTACTGATCCTGTGCACTGGGGTCAGTGGATACGAACCCAGCCCGGGCCTGCTAAACAACAAAAAAAAGAAAAAAGAAAAGAAAAGAAAGAAAGAAAATTTAAATGCATTCTTTCCCACCAAGCACAGTGGCTCATGCCTGCAATCCTAGCACTCCGGGAGACCAAGGCCAAGGTAAGTGAATTGCTTGAGCTCACAAGTTCAAGACCAGCCTAAGCAAAAACAAGACCCCATCTCTACTAAAAATAGAAAAACTGAGACAAAAGGATTGCTTGAGCCCAAAGGTTTCTGTGAGCTATGATGCCATAGCACTCTACCCAGGATGTTAGCTTGAGACTCCATCTCAAAAAAGAATAAAAATTAAAAAAACAAATAAATAAAACTTTCATCTGTCAAATGTTCTAGCCTAGGAAATTCCCCCAGAAACAATTCCTATATTTTCTTTGACAAGCACTGGAATTATCAAGACCTGGGAAGAAAAAAAGAAATACTCAGATTATTTTCTCTAGGCCTTTGGTTCTTACTATTTGTTAACTTCTTCAAAGGAAAAATAGGGGGTGGAGTGTGGGATGACGCCTTTCCTCTTTATTTTTTAGATGAGTATGTATTATATCCTACATATAACAAACAAAATTGTTTAAATAAGCAAGCCAAATGGTACGAATAGACTGTCATGTCTCCAAACAATGTGATTTTAGATTTCCCAAAGTTAAAAGAGGAAAATAAAAAGCTCTGAGTATTTTTCCTTTTCAGAAAAGTCAATCATTTCTAACTTCAGTCTCTTAGAGTTTTTGGTACACATTTTGAATTATGTACTGCCTCATGAGATGCTTTATATCATGTTATTTAATGTCTGTAGAATTATTTATTAGTTCACTGATTTAGAAACATAGTAAGGGCTCTAAGAACAAAGTAGTATCCTGAAGAGTTTTGGAAAGAAATAAATTATTTTGGAATTAATTTAAGTTTTAGGGCACTGGAGTTGAGATTCCTAAGTTAAAAGAAAAGGAGTCAGAACCAAGTTTGTTTATGCCTCTATAGCAGGAACTGCAATGTTGTATTTAACAGTAGTCAAGAGAGACAACATATTTATTTAAAATAAATAGTTTAACCAGAACAATTAATTATATGATCCACATTAAACTCAAACTCAAGCACTTAAGTAGAAGGAAATAGATTGGCTAGGAAAATAGGGAACTACTCCTGGAGCACTGGGATATTTGAGGCTACTGAAAGGGAATATTTCTAAAAATAAGTCTTGGTGCTGCCCAGATATCCTAAAATGCCTTCTGATGGAGCCCAGGGTAATTTTCTCTGAGTTTCTCAATAGAGTATATACCCTAGCTTAAAGTTCTTAAGACCTCCATGCCCTCCAACTCACTTGAAATTGAGAGAAGTAAAGGAATTAGAGCAAAACTTGTAGCGCCTAGACTATTTTAAAGGTTTTGTATCTACCTAGGGTATTTTGTATCTACCTAGGGTATCTACCTAGCATGTCTCATGCTTTGTCATTTTAAGCGCCACTAGGCTACCCCTTACCCTTCTTCTCATCTTAATCTTTGGAGCTGGTTTTCTCCGCGGACTCACTCTCTGATCTTTGAAGGGATTTTTTTATTTGGAAGTGACTCTCAAATCCACTTTTCCCCAAGATTCTGTCTTCAGTCTCCACTTCACCCTTCACATTCTTATTTGAAGCTTCATGTCACCAATTTTCAAAACCCTAATCAAGAGCAAAGTCCACAGAGGCCCACTTGCCAATAAGGAAATAGATTTAGACCTGGGTAATGTAGCAAGAACAGCAAAGGAATCGAAAGTAAAGGTTATCAGGCAGAGCAAGAGCTCCACTATGCTTGTAGAAGCTGACAGTCAGCCTTGTGACAACCATGGCAGCCCAACAGAACTGGTTTTTGCAACAGTTAGGCTCAATATCAATCCAAGTAGCAGTAAGGTTCCCACACGCACCTTGTGAATGGCTTGATTATGTTTGAGCGTCTCTGGAATGAGGACATAAGGAAGTAAGGGGAGAACAGCAGTGTATCTGTAGGACAAGGAAACTCAAAGGCCTGCCACAGTGAATATAAATGACTCCTAGGCCCTCAGTGGTGAATAGGAAGGAAATGAGAAAGAGAGAATTCTTGAAGTCGTTGGTAGAAGGAAACCACTGTTAAAGATCAGTGAGAAAGCACTATAGTCTTTGTTGTCTATCCTTTGATGTCATACCCTGGGGAAGCAAGGATACAGATGTTTCCTCTACAAAACACTCTGAATTTAGTAGAATAATGCAGCTGTCCTGGACTTGGGGCCAGAAGACCCAGGTTCACATTCTGGCTTCACCATCATGGTGCCATCTCCCACACATTCATTATCTCCCTAAACCTTAGCTTGCTAGATTTTAAAACAAAGATGATATAAAAATATTCATCTGAGTGATACCTGTGGCTCAAAGGAGTCGGGCACCAGCCCCATGTCCCAGAGGTGGCAGGTTCAAACCGCCACCAAAATAAAAAATCCCGGCCAAAAACGGCAAAAATAAATAAATAAAATAAAAATATTTATCTCGTACTGTTGTTAAGAGAAAACCATGAAGTAACATATGTAAAATAATTTCCAAATAACTAAATTACCTTATTAAATTAAGGTTGTATCATGAGTTTTAATATATAAGGACTATGGTATTTATGTTAAGTATTTGAGATTTATTTTTTTTTAAATACACTTATTTTATTTTATTTTATTATTATTATTAGTTTTGGCAGTTTGGCCAGGGCTGGGTTTGAATCCACCACCCTTGGAATATGGGGCTGGTGCCCTACCCACTGAGCCATAGGCGCTGCCCAAGTATTTGTGATTTAAATGATACAAAGCAAAAAGAAAATTCAGAGTCCAAAAAAGTTGGGGTGTTAAAAGAGACATCTAGCAGGAGAGAAGTAAGCATGATGGGTTTTTGAGGCAGTCAGACCTCAGTTTAAATTTGAGCTCTGCATGTAATCATGGGTTAGCACTTTTCATACTCAGGTGTCTTTGTCCATGAATAATGATTTCCAGTATTTTCAGTATCAAATGGAAAAACATAGCAGACCATGACTTTAGTTTTCTTTTCTTTCTTACCTTCTACTTCTTGACATGTCTTCTTAGTCTCCCAAGATCGTTAGAACCTGTGAAAGTTCAGTAGATCCAAACAAAACATAGTGTCATGTGGCCAGGTGAAGAATAAATGTTTCTCCCATAGAAGACAAAGCTAGATTCTTTATTCAATGTGTGCTACTGTAATTATGGACCATTTATAATCTTATAAAACCATAATTCCTAAAGTAAAGAAGTTTCATGGGACACAAGATTGACTCACAGTTGTCATTATGAAGGGAGACCCAGAGCAACGTGGGAAAATTGTGTTCATAGCTGTCACTGTGACTTCATAGATTTGTTTTTGTTTTTCCCGAGCCAGCACTTATAAAAATGTACCCTCTGACTTATGATCTACAATTTGAGGAATTTATTACTAAGTCAACTAATTGCCTTCTTCATGGATGTTATGGTTATGTTGTGTTTACACATTTACGGTATGAATAACTAAGATTCCATCAGTGGCATAGTAAGGTGAAAAACAAGCAATGACACATTTCTCCAACAAATAAAAATATGTATCAATTCTTTTTTTTTTTTTTTTTTTTTTTTTTTTTTGAGATAGAGTCTCACTGTCACCCTTGGGTAAGTGCTCTGGTGTCTTCACAACTCACAGCAACCTCAGACTCTAGGGCTTAAGCTACTCAGCTTCCTGAGTAGCTGGGACTACAGGCACCTGCCACAATACTTCCCTAATATTTTTTTCCACCTGAACCAACCAATCAGAGCTAAAGTGTCTTGCCAATCAGGGCTCAGCTTTATCCACCAATCAAAACTCAGATGCATTGACCAATCAGAACTAGGCAAATTTTAATACTTCAATTGAATGAAAGAACCTGACTGGGAATGTAAGTGAGAACTTTAGCTATGAAACCTGAGCCTTTCCTTTGCTTTCTGGAATACACTTTCTTTCACGCTGGAGGCTTCATCGCCCCAGTTTGGAAAATGTTTACCGTAATAAAGTCTCTCTCTTTTGTCAGAGAATCTGGAGGAAAGAGATTTTGTACACCACTAATGCCCCCACAGTTTACACGTAATTTATCACATTTATGGAACTGAGACTCTACGTGCCTCACTTTGAGACTGAAATATGCCAAAACTATAAACTCATTATTCTGGACCAAACTTTATGGTCTATGGTGGCTATTTTCAAAGAAATTCTCCACTGGCTAATGCTGTCCATACTACTATACATAGACCCTGCTGTGCACAAGAGATACTTTGGATTGCTCCTGGGAAACCTTTACACAGAGCCTCTAATATTGGGCTGCTGCCATCAAGTACTTTGTTCTCATTCATTTCCAAGTGCAGTCCTGAATCCCAGACCTTCTTGTGGGAGAAGTAAGGAGCCTCAGCTTCTGACCTCTTGGAGCCAGAAAGGTGTTTTCAATATTTATTGCCAACTTGTTTGTTGTATAGCAACTTCTCAATAGATTGAGGAGGAAAACAAAAGAAATACCTCATCCTCCCCTGGGAAAGTGACAGATGGCAGTGACTTTTGCACCATGAAATAGGCCTGGGCCCTAAGAAACCAGTCTCCTACACAAACTTGATGTTAAAAACATTGCAAGTTCTGTCTTCACAGGCATCCTCCCATTACATTATCTTTAAAATATTTTAATAGGCCAGGTGTGATGACTCACGCCTCTAATCCAGCACTCTGGGAGGTCCAGATGGGTGTACTGCTTGACTTCAGTAGCCAGAGACCAGGCTGAGCAAAAGTGAGACACTCGTCTCTACTAATAATGGAAAAAATATTATGCATTTTCTCAATATCATGCTAAAATTTAGTAGTTTGGTCTTTTAGGAAATGATGCCTCCAGTGTTTTCCTGATTTTATGATTTTTGTTTCTATCATGAAAATATCATACATGACACAGCAGTTTCTATCTCCTTGGCCCTTTCCCTGTGTGTGGGCCAATCCTAACTACCCATCAAAGGGCGACCTTCTCCCTGGTTGTAGCCAGGCCTTGTGACTGACATAATATAGATTATGATGAGGCCTTTATTTGTGAACACCTGATGACCAATCACTTCCTGTTCAACTTTTTTTTCTCATAAAATCATAAACAGCTGGGGGGGTTTTGTTTATTTTTGTTAACAGTAAGGGACAAGTCCAGGGTCACAAGAAAATATTGTAAGTTTTATTTGTAGGAGAGATAAATGTTTTTGAAGAATTAATTGCTGATACTCAGAAGTCTGGTTGCTTAAAATGTTATCGAGACTGAAGAAACACAGATTTCACCCCCAGTCTCCCAGGATCCTGTTCTTACCCAGCATATAAAACCTCCCTACCTCATCTTTGGGAGAAGACAGATAAAAAATTTTCCCGCCTGTCTTCTCACTTTGGCCAAATCTAAAAAAACCTTTCTCTCTTTCTAAGCACTGATTACCATAGTGTTTGGCTTTAACTACACATCAGGTACATGAGTCTGAATTTGAGCTTCTAAAAAATTATCATTCTCTAAGGAAACTCATTTTAATGAGCTACTCCAGAGGCTGAGGCAAAAGAATCACTTAAGCCCAGGAGTTTGAGGTTGCTGAGAGCTGTTGACACTACAGCACTCTACTGAGGGCAACACAGTGTGACTCTGTCTCAAAGAAGAAAAAGTGAGGCCTAAGAGAAAAGAGGTCTTCTCAAGGAGAAGGGTACACCTGTGAGGTCCTCCTGTGGTGACTCAGCCCTTAGGAATTTATAGAAACTTAACTTCCTGGGACCTAGAAACTAATGTTAGCTTCCACTTCTGAAAGGCCAACTGTTCTGTAAAAGCCTGAGCCCACTTCTCCAGCTTGATTCAAACTGACCAAGGTACTCATGGGCTGGAACTTTTGACTGGAGATAACAAGGAGAAGACCGAGCCAGTCGGGAAGCATAGCCATTTTGAACTCTGGTCTGCTGTCACTCTGCTGGCAGGAATAAAGCCCTTCCTCTTTTAAATATGGTGTTTGGGTGTTCTTTGTCTCCACTGGGACTCATCTTCCGGCAACACTAGGACTCCAATCCCATTTTCCCACCACATGGTACAGTGTCTTTTAATGTATTGGACTGCCTGACATAGTGTCAGGTATATGAGAAAATTTAACTTACATTTTCTTTCACTGTAGTATATCTTAAATTTTTTGCTGAATTGATAGAAAAGTGAGCGACTTTAATCTGAGCCAAACAATCTGATTCTGGGGTCCAAACAGAGAAATTCTTCATTCTATGCCTTCTTCCATTATTTTATCCTTGTATCAATGTATCCATTATCATCTATTCCAAATATTAAGAAAAGGAAATGAACTATTACAGCTTCAAGAACATGAAAGAAACTGTCTATAAAACCCGTATCAAAAATGTCATTAAACTGCAAATCTGTCACGTACTTTATGTATCTAATATTCTGAATTTTGTCAAATTTATTTGACACATGAAAACAAGTAAATGGGAACATGTCACTTATCTCATCTGTATATAATTTGTGTGTTAGGAATTATGCCCTCAAATATGAACATGGACTATTTTTTATGCATTGAATCTCCAACACCTAACAGAGAGATCGACACACATTAGGTGATTGATATTTGTCAGTTGAATGAAAGTTTGAACTGTGCAGTGGCAATGGGAGGCTGAGACAGAGTAATAAAAGAAAAAAGAATCATATATCACAAAGATATGGCCTTTCTTCTTTTATCTGCCTGGATAGCACAAAAAATTATCCAACTTTGGCAACACTTAAAACCAGATTGGGAAATTTTCTATTTATTCCTTGTGTTATTAACAATAGAATTCATAAAGGCATTTATTTCTATTATATATCAAAAGCAAAGGCAGAAGAGGAGTGATCTACTTCTTAGAAAACACTGCTTGTGAGCAGTACTGATTCAGGGTTCCCCCATTCAAAGCTGGAGAGGAGACCTCAGTTTCCTAGGTGTGGGCAATTTCATGAAGGACCACCTCCATTTTGCCCTGAGCTGGAGGGACTGCATTCATTCATTAATATACTCACTAACATTGAAAAAGTGTTTTTACATCTACCTTTGCCAAAAGCTCTGGTGTTTTTTACTTCTTTTGTATTCCTTTCCATCTAATAAATCCTATCTTACCACTGATCTGTGGTCCATGGGTTCATTCATTGAATCCCTGAAACCAAGGACCTACTGAAGAAAAATTTCGGTAACATACTTAGGGGAACTCATTCAGGATTGATGATCTGTGGTAAGCAATGGGACCACTTTTTTCTATAATTATAATAATGGAGACTAATAATTCAGATGATCGTAAGCCCTTAAAAATGCATATCATGGTTCCTGACCTCCAGGCTGTCAAGGAATGAACTTTCTAATTCCCCTTGGCTCCAGAAGAAAGGAGCTGAAGGCTCCTTAGAAGGCTTCTGAACCCATTCTGTGTTCACTCCATTTCTCAGGTTGAGAGCAGAGCAAAGAAGTAGTACTTAGAGGTCCTGGGATCCCTGACAATTGTTCTGACCCCACAGCACTGGTGAGCCTTCTGAAAAACATGCTCTCCCAGCTCTTTTACTATCTGCTCATGTCTTCCTGGGTTCCAAACTTCTTCTATTTATCTCTACAGACCTGTTGCTCTACTCTCTCTTTCTCACTCTTTGTAGTTTGCCTGCTTTGTTTGAATGCCAGTAAAACATTGCTTTATGTATTTAGTTAAGTTTGTACTGGCTCTTTCTGTTATTTATCAGATGTTGTAGGTGTGTTGTAAGGCCCTTTAATTACATTCAATTAGCTTTCCCACTAATTGTGAAAAAAGCTTAACTATGTTAATGGTTAGAGGAAGAAGTTGGTTAAAGGCCTAGAAGTTGGCTCCAAACAAAGGGCAAAATGACTTCCCTACACAGCTTCTCTGGGTGACCAGAAGCCTATGTGGGGAAGTCTGGGGCAACCCCCTAAGGCAAGAATGGCCCTAAACCCTAGACTAGAGTTCAGTCTCTTCTTTAAAAGAAAAAGAAAAAACAAAACAAAACAAAACAAACAAAAGAAACAAAAAACAAACAAAGAAAGAAAACCTCTAAAAATGAAGAAAGGCAAAGAAAATGACCCTGAGTATTTGAATTTTTTTTTTTTTTTTCTGGTCTGTTAGTGTAAATGGGAAAGTTAAAAGGCATTCTAGGTTTCTCTAAGACTTCAGCTAGCTAGTTGTAACTAATTCTAATGCAAATGTCTTTCAACCCTGATTTTTTACTGAACTTAATTAATGTTACCTTGACTGACAGGTATATACTCAATGGCAGGCACAGAAAGGGGCAAAACTTGCATCAGGTGAGACCAAGCTCCCAGATACCCAATTTTTCAGTCTGTGCTGCCAGCTGCAATAAGCAGGAGAGTGCGCTGTACAAAGCCATACCCTGGTAATCATGGCTAAATCCAGACAAGTGTGTGGGCTGGGGAGGCCATGCTCCTTAGGAATTCTTTCCTTGCTTCTTAGGATGCTTCCTTTTGTTTGGCTGGAAGCCTTCCTGGGTTGTAAAAAGGACATTTTGACAACTCAGGAACACAGAGGGTGGGATTGATTGAGGTGCTGGACTTTCATTCTTTCCCACAGATTGGTAACATTCTCTCTCTAAGAGAACACTCTCATGACATATTCTCTCATCAAGAGAATTTTTATTAGATGGGACCACTATGGCTCCCAGATATCAGATTTTTTGGTCTGTGCTGCTGGAACACCCTCATGGGCTGTATTCCAAAACATTGGAACATGTTTGACCCCCAGGCACCTGGTTTTCTTCTGCATCCAGGCCTGGTCTTAGTATCAACTCTCCAATGGTGAACAATGGCTACCAGGGGGTACTCTAAACTATGATACTATTTTTCAGTCAGATTTTTTTTTATAAACAACAGAGGAAGTAGTCTGAAGTGCCCTATGTATAAGCTTCCTTTTTTTCTCAGCGACAACCCCCAACTGTATAAAACTTATCAGTTAGATCCAGCTCTCCTGGCCGTACTAACTTCCTCAAATGGCCAGGGATTCCTGAGAGAGATGTCATCACCACGTAGTCCAAACCTGCCATCTACTTGTCCTGCATCTTCCTCCATGCCTTTAGAAAATCCCAATAAGGAGTCCATTACAGGAGTTTCTTCTAGTTCCATTGGGACCCTCAGAATGCAACTTCCTTCTCTGGGTCCCTTGATTGAGATTGTAGGTGATGAAAGGGGAAATGCATAAATACTTACTCCATTTTCTCTAGCAGATTTAGAACAAATCAAGATTGATTTCAGAAATTTTTCTGATGACCCAGATAAGTACACAGATGTTCTCCAAGGGTTAGGACAAAGCTTTAATTTCTCTTGGATAAATGTAATGTTACTACTAGATCAAACTTCAACTTTGAACGAGAAAAATGAAGTCTTGGATGAGGCTAGAAAGTGAGGTGATTTGTGGTTTATGTCTAATGTTGATAACAATATGTCCTCTGAGATAAAGGACAGATACCCCACAGGAAGACAGGCAGTTCCCTTTGAGGATCTCAAATAGGACCCTGAGAAACAAGGTGATTAGTAACGTAAGCATTTTCTAACATGTATTCTGGAAGTTTTACCTTCACCTAAGAAAAAGCCTATGAATTATTCTAAGTTGTTTACTATTTACCAGGAGCAAAATTAAAGTCCCTCAGCCTTTCTTGAGCAGCTTAGGGAGGTGATGGGAAAACACACTCAGTTGACAAATGACTTCTTAGAGGGCCAAATTATTTTGAAAGATAAACTTTTCATTCAAGCTGCCCCAGATATTAGAAGAAAACTTCATAAATTAACTCTAGTCCCCAGTCATAACCTGGAGAACCTTCTTAAAACAGCCCAGAGGTCTTTGAGATCAGGAGGAAGAGGAGAAAAAAAGGATTAAAAAAAAAAAAAAGATAGCTCTGACAAATAGGCACAATTTAGGGACAGAGGGAAGTCAGAGGAGCTAAGAACAAGTGCTTCCAATGTGGTCAGATTGGACATTTTAGAGAGATAGCCCCAGGCAAGACCACCTGCTCAGCAAGCCACCTGGCCCCTGTCCAGAATACAAGGGTGACCACTGGAAGGCAGTCTATCCCCAGAGGTGAAGGTCTCCAGGGACAGTGACCCCAACAGCTGCTAAACAAATTGAGGATGCCTGGGGCATTTTCTTACAGTTCCAGCTTGTGTCATCACTCCTGAAAAGTCCCAACCTGCCTCATAGTGGAGGGCCAGGAGACAGAAGTTCTTTTGGACACTAGAGCAACATTTTCTGTACTCTTCTCTAACCCTGGTCTTCTATCTCCCCAAATCTATAACCCCCAAGTCTGGAAAGCTGATTACCAAATTCTTCTCTCAGACTTTAAGCTGCAACTGGGGTGACTACTGGCTGTTCACTCACGCCTTCCTAATCATGCCTGAAATTCCTGCTCCCCTTTTGGGGAGGGACATACTAACTAAATCAGGAACAACCATTTATATGAATATTAAACATGAACCTATAGTATGCCTTTCCTTATTAGACACAGACTCCGACCCAGAAGTATGGACTACTGAGGGATAAGTGGAAAGAGCAAAATATGCTCAACCAGTCTGAATGAAGTTAAAAAATCCCACTGTCTTCTGAATCAAAAACAATATCCTCTAAAAAAAAAAGAAATTAAGAATGGGCTAATACCCGTACTTGTTTGGGCAGGCCTTAGCCCAAGACTTGAGTAATTTCTCATATCCCACAGTGACTCTTATTCAGAATGTAGATGGCATTAATTTGGGAGCACCAGATGTAGAGGGATGCCACAAAGCTACCCAAGTTCTATTAAACTTTGTGGCTAATTGTGGACATAAAGTTTCCAAGGCTAAAACCTATTTGGTTTTAGCATTGCACTATTTGGGTCTCCAACTTTCACAGGGAAAGAGAGCCTTGGGCAAAGAAAGAACCGAACCAATATTGGCTCACCCTAAACCTTAAACTCTTAGACAGTTTCAAGGCATCTTAGGAATTACAGGCTTTTACAGATTCCTGGATACAGTGAAATAACTAGACCACACTATTCTTCAATTTAAAATGTTCAGAAAAGAGTGCCTGGTCACCAGAGGATGGGAACCAGAAGAAAATATGGTATTCCAACAGTGAAAAATGCTCTTTTATAGGCTCCTGCTTTAACTCTTCCTACTGGACAACAATTTAATCTATATGTTACAGAGCAGACTGGAATTGCCCTAGGAGTCTTGACCTAACATCAGGGTCCACTTTTACAACCTGTAGCTTATTTTAGTAAAGAAATTGATACCATGGTCAAGGGATGGCCACACTACCTGTGAGTCATAGCAGCTGTATCCCACTTAACCCCAAAAGCAACTAGGCCAACTTTGAGAAGAGACCTGATTATTTATATTTCTTATGATCTTATTGGACTTTCAAATTCAAAAGGCAATCTTTGGCTATCAGATAACTGCCTTCTTAAATATCAAGCCTTATTACTATAAGGGTTAGTGCTACAATTATGCACCTGAGTCACTTTGAATCCTGCCACTTTCCTCTCTGAGTTCAATAAGGAAATAGGGCAAGGTTGCAAACAAATTATAGCATAGACTTATGTGGCTAGAGAAGGATTACAGGAAACTCCCATACCTAACTCTGACATTTTGCACACATATAGAAGTTCTTGCATAGAACAAGGAACTCACAAAGCAAGCTGTAGTTACTTAGCATGCTGTAATTGATAGTGGGTCTCTCCTTTCAGAAATTAGCATGCAATTAGCTGAGTGAATAGCTTTAACTCACACTTTACAAATTGGGTGAGACAAATGAGTCAATACATACATTGACTCAAAATATTCTTTCCTCATTTTACATGCCCATGCTTCAATTTGGAAGAAAAGACAAATCTCAAATTTCTTTGGTTCCTCCATAAAATAGTATCATGAAATAGACAGGTTATTACGAGATGTTTATGCTCCACAAGAAGTAGCAATTATTCATTTTAAGGTATATCAAAAAAATTTAAAAGATATTTTTGGAGATAACTGACTTATTGATAAAGAGGCAAAAATAGCAGTACAAAAAGGAAAAATTCCCCTTATGGCACCCCTCATTTGGGAGGGATCACTTGAGAATCATGCACCTCAATATACCCAAAAAGAAAAGGAATGGGCTTTATCCAGAGACTATTCTACTAGTTCCTTCAGACTAGCTATAAAATAAAATTGGACTTTTGCTATTACCTGCTGCAAATCAATGGAAAATACTTAAAACTACACCAGTCTTTTATTTTGGCAATGAAAGTATCTATCAAATGGCTAAAGATCTCTTTAATAGGAAAAACTTATTTAAACCATAAAACAGATAACAAGGTCTTGTGCTATATGTCAGAGAAACAATTCTTCAAATCACCATCTAGCTCCTTTGAGGTACATAAAAACAAGGTAAATAATCAGGTGAAGATTGGCAAATAGATTTTAACTCATGTCCCTAAGGTACATGGTGTACAATATTTGCTGGTATTTGTGGATACTTTTACTAATTCGGTTGAAACATTACCTTGCCTGTTAGCTAGGTAGCAATTTGCCTTTTAAAAAGATGACTTCTAGGTGCAACAGGGCAGAATTTTCATATTTCAAAGCTAGAACTTCAGACTGAAATATTGTACCATTATTTCCTCATATTAGGGGGAGGGCACAGTTATATGTAAAGTTCTAGTTAAACCAAAATGGTCAGGAAAGGTACCCTAAACTAAAGATAAAACTTGTTATATAAATTTAGGACAATGGTCAGAGTTTCTAGTGACTCAGTCCTGCTTCTCAGAAACTATCATAAACAGCAATTTTTTTTTATTTTTTTTACTGGTTAACATTTTTATTTTATTATTATTATTATTATTTTTTTTATATTATAGATAAAAATATGCACCATAGATGTGGTCCAACCCATCATCCTTCCTCCACCCAAACCTCCCCCCTCCCTTCCCCTTCCTTGGTCCTTTCTTCATAGTCTTGAGGTATAGTTGGGTTATAGCCTTCATGTGAAAGCTATAGTTTAGCTTCATAGTAGGGCTTAGTACATTGGATACTTTTTCTTCCATTCCTGGGATACTTTGCTAAGGA
>CAUYPK010053387.1:0-50964 GCA_963574355.1 Loris lydekkerianus | reverse complement strand
TGCCACAACTCACTGCAACCTCAAACTCTTGGGCTCGAGCAATTCTCTTGCCTTAGCCTCCCAAGTAGCTGGGACTACAGGTGCCTACCACAACACCCAGCTATTTTTAGAGATGAGGTCTGGATCTGGCTCAGGCTGGTCTCAAACTCGTGAGCTCAGCAGTCCACCCACCTTGGCCTCCCAGAGTGCTGGGATTAAAGGTACTCATTGCAATCTTGAAAGCAAATGAAGTTGCTGGTCACTGGGCTTTTCTTTATCTTTGGGCCCCTGAGCCATAACTAAAACTTTCACAATTGGGTAGAATCATGACCCACAAGTTCTCAATTTTCTACTCAGCTCGACTCTGATTGCAAACACTGCCATACAGTGGGAAGAGCCCAGGATTCAAAGACACCAGAACTCAAATCCCAACTCTAACATTACCTTTGGTATTTTGTCTGTCTAAGGATTTTCTGAAGCAAAGAAAAAATAATCTACTCTGGGAATATTTCTAAATCTATTCTATACATAAGTAATTAAAAAATCATTTGAGGCTCAGCGCCTGTGGCTCAAGTAGCTAAGGCGCCAGCCACATACACCTGAGCTGGAGGGTTCAAATCCAGCCCTGCCTGCCAAACAACAATGACGGCTGCAACAACAACAACAAAAAAAAATAGCCAGGCATTGTGGCAGGCGCCTGTAGTCACAGCTACTTGGGAGGCAGAGGCAGGAGAATCGCTTGAGCCCAGGAGTTGGAAATTGCTGTGAGCTGTGATGACACAGAACTCTACCCAGGGTGACAGCTTGAAGCTCTGCCTAAAAAAAAAAAGAAAAAAAAAAAAATCATTTGAGGCCAAGTGAAGTGGCTCATGCTTATAATCCTAGCACCAAGGAGGCCAAAGTGGGTGGATTGCTTGAGCTCAGGAGTTCAAGACTAGCCTGAGCAAGAGTGAGACCCTATCTCTATTAAAAATAGAAAAAAAAAAAAAAAACCCAACTAGCTGAGAGTTGTTTTGGCAGGGACCTATAGTCCCAGTTTCTTGGGAGGCTGAGGCAGGAGGATCAATTGAGCCCAGGAATTAGAGGTTGCTATGAGCTATGACAACATGGCACTTTATCCCGGGGCAACAGAGTGACACTCAGTCTCAAAAAAAAAAAAAAAAAAAAGTGTATGATTTATTAACAAACATTTATTGAATGTCTACTCTGACTCAGGATTTCTAGGGTTGTGGAGATAAATAAGTTAAGTCCCTTTCCTTAAGAAACTCATGGCCTGAAAGGGGAGATACATCTATAAGTAGATTAATTATACCGTGCCATGGAACAGTAAAATTGAGAGGAGGGCATAGTAGTAGCACAGAGGAGTAGTGATAAACTTTATCTTGGGACAGAGATGCTCAGAGAGGGTCTCTAATGTCTCCTTCAGTAGGGTAAGCCTAGAAGATCTTTTAAGGATCCATGAGATCTATGTAAGGTATGTGGAACTGGAGAATATTTGGGCTAAAAAATATCTTTAGAAACCATACTAATGGCTGGGTGTGGTGGCTCACACCTGTAATCCTAGCCCTCTGCTAATGGAGGTGGATTCCCTGTGATCACAGGTTTGAGACCATCCTGAGGCAGAGAGAGACCTCGTCTCTAAAAATAGCTGTGAGTTGTGGCAGGCACCTGTAGTCCCAGCTACTTGGGAGGCTGAGGCAAGAGAATTGCTTAAGCCCAAGGGAGCTATGATGTCACAGCACTCTACCGACCATGACAAGTGTGACTCTCAAAAAAAAAAAAAAAAAGGAAGCCATACTAGTCTGTCTTTCTACATTTAGTCAAGACTACATCTGTAGACCATTCCTGCAAACAGGGCAGGCTACATAATTTGTGGAACCTTTTGTTCAAAAAGCAAGAAAAAAAGTGGTTGAAAGGTACTAAAAGATAAAGATTTTCTTCTGTGGTCTCTCTTTTGCCTTATGATGTTTTAAATTTGTTGTTTAATGTTCTAAGTAAAAAATTTTTTTTAATTATTAGCATGAATTTTACAAGTTACTTTACTCTTTTCTTCTTCCCTCCTTCTCTCTCCCTTCCCTCCTTCCTTTCTTTCAAGAGATGGGGTCTTGCTATTTTGCTCAGGCTGGAGTGCAGTAGCTATTCACAGACATGATATGGCACGTGGTACACTACAGCCTCAAACTCCTAGGCTCAAGTGATTTTCTTGCCTCAGCTTCCTGAGTAGCTGGGACTGTAGGCACATTCTACCACACTCACCTCTCATCTTTACATTTTCAATGCCAGTCTTTCTTTCCTCCCTTTTTCCCTCCCTCCCTCCTTCCCTTCCTTCCTTCCTTTTTTTTTGAGACAGTCTCACTTTGTTGCCCAGGCTAGAGTTCTATGGTGTCAGCTTAGCTCACACAACCTTAAACTCCTCAAGTGAGCCTCCTGCCTCAGCCTCCTGAGTAGCTGGGACTACAGACCCAACTAATTTTACTATTTCTCAGTAGAGACGGGGTCTCATTTTGGTGAAACTCCTTAGCTCAAGGGATTCTCTCACCTGAGCCTCCCAGAGTGCTAGGATTACAAGTGTGAGCTACCGTGCCCAGCTTTCAATGTCACTTTTAAATGCAAACATAATAGGATTAATTTGTATGTTTAATCCCTGAAATTAAGGAATTCTTTTTTCATAGTTTGTACATACATATGCTTTTTATTCTTACAAGAACAGTTGAAATGCTGTACAAAACTAACCTAAGTGTTTTTGTTTTACTTCTTGATGTGGGCACATTCTACCAACACTCTCTACCTTTGGTTTACTGATGAGCAAGGAAGAACTGAAAGGAAAAGAAACTATGAGTTGCCCTATCTTGCCTTTCCCTCTGTCATTTTCAGTGTGACTGGCTAACACAGAGAAGAAATATGAGAAAGGATACGGTAGGGTTCTTTGCCTTTATGTTTCTTAGAATGCCATTACCTTCTTTCTGCAACAGACAAGCTTGGCCTCTTAGGGCCTCAGCACTTCTATTTACTCAGCCTAAGACATGACACTTAACCTTCTCACTGTTTGAGCCTCACTGTGGTTTCAGAATTCTGTGCTCATTTGATTTTGAGAACACCATATGCAAATGAGACATCAAGAAACAGCGGGCACGTAGGTTGTGCATTTTCCTGGTTGTGTATGCTCCGTTGTCCCATTGGACTTAACTTACACAACACAAATTCAAAGACAAAGTCATGGCTTGGCTTTGTGGTTAGGGCACCATCCACATACACCAGGGCTGGTGTGTTCAAACCCAGCCTGGGCCTGCTAAACAACAATGACAACTGCAACAACAACAACAACAAAATAGCCGGGTAATATGGGGTGTGCCTGTAGTCCCAGCTACCTGGGAGGTGGAGGCAAGAGAATTGCTTTAAGCCCAAGAGTTTGAGGTTGCTGTGAGCTGTGATACCACAGCACGCTACAGAGGATGACATACTGAGAATTTGTCTTAAAAAACAAAAATAAACAAACAAAAAAAGTCATTAAAACTTTCATGGTATCAGTAGAACATGCAACTAAGCGAAGCACTCAGGAAGGAGGTTCCATGTACAAATAAAGGCTAAACCTGTATTGGGGATCAAAAGATATATGCTGAATTATCTTTTATTTCATGATTTTATAATTTGCCATCATTGCAGATTCTGCTTTTTAAATTTTAAAATGTTTTTAAATTTTAAATTTTGTTATTTTTTTGAGACAGAGTCTCGGTTTGTCACCTTTGGTAGAGAGCTATGACATCATAGCTCACAGTAACCTCAAACTCTTGGACTCAAGCAATCCTCTTGCCTCAGCCTCCCAAGTACCTGGGAACACAGGCACCTGCCACAACACCTGGCTATTTTTAGAGATGGGGGTCTCATTCTTGCTCAGGCTGATCTTGAACTCTTGAGCTCAGACAATCCACCCACCTTGGTGCAGCTTCTAGATAAACTAGTGTTCACTGAACCTCTGTATAGTTATTTTTTTTTGAGACAGAGTCTCACTATGCCACCCTCGGTAGAGTGCTATGCCATCACAGCTCATAGTGATCTCAAACTCTTGGGCTTACGTGATTCTCTTGCCTTAGCCTCCCAAGTAGCTGGGACTGCAGGCACCCGGCACAGGGTACCTCTATAGCTATTTTAAGATTCAGCCATGTTGGATATATCAGTGGTCCATATCTATTGCTGAGTAACATTCCATTATGTAAATATTCCATAATTTGCATAATCCTTCATTTGTGGTTAACACTTGAATTGATTTTAGTTTTCAGTTATTACAAATAAGGCTTCTATGAACATCATGTAAAAGTCTTTGTATGGTCATATTCTTCCATATTTCTTGGTAAAAGGTAAAATGCCTCAAAGGTAGATCATATGGCAGAGTGTACATTTAAATTTTTAAGAAATACTTGTCTTTCCAAAGTGATTGTATTATTTTATAACCCATAAACAGTATATGAGAGTTCTAGTAACTGCACATCCTTGCTAACACTTACTATAGCCAGTCTTTTTAATTTTTGCCATTCTAGTAGCTATATAGTTGCTATGGTTTGAATGTGTGCTCCCAACAGCACGTGTTGAAAATTTATTCCCCAGAGTACATGTTGAGGAGTGGGATCTAATGAGAGGTAATTAGGCATGAGGGCAGAGTGAATGGATTAATCTTGTTCTCTTATAAGGAGTGAGTTCCTTATAAGAGTTCAGCCCCCTCTTGCCCTCTCTGCCCTTCCACTATGTCATTCCACTATGGGATGCCACTAAAAGAAGGCCCTTATTAGATGCTAGTGCCTTGAGCTTGAACTTCCTAGCCTTCAGAATTTCGAGGAAATACACTTTTGTTCCTTGAGACAGAGTCTCACTGTGTCGCCATCAGTTGAGTGCTATAGCATCACAGCTCACAGCAACCTAAAACTCCTGGGCTCAAGTGATCCTTCTGCCTTAGCCTCCCAAGTAGCTGGGACTATAGGTAGCCTCCACAATATCCAGCTAGTTTTTCTATTCTTTTTTTAGTAGAGATGAGGTGTCCCTCTTTCTCAGGCTGGTCTTGAACTCCTGAGCTTAAACAATCCACCTGCCTTAACCTCCCAGAGTGCTAGAATTACAGGCATAAGCCACTGCACCCAATTTCTGTTCTTTATAAATTCCCTGGTTTCGGTTTCGGGTACTTTGTTATGACAGAACATAATGGACATAGTGGTATCCCACTGTGCTTTTCATTCGCCTTTCCCAAAGGGAAAAGATGGAGAGCATCATTTCATATGTTTATTAGCTATGTATGTTTCCTTGGGTGAAGTGTGTGTTCAACTCTTTTGTCTATTGTCTTCTTATTAGGTTTGAAAATTCTTTATGCATTCTGGGTACAAGTCCTTTATCAGATACATAGTGTGTAAATATTTTCTCCTGGTCTGCAGTAGGTCTTTTCGTTCTGTTAATCATGCCTTTAGAAGAGCAGATGTTTTAAATTTGATGAAGTCCAATTTATCACTTTTTTTTCTTTTTGGCATATCTAAGAAATATTAGTGTAAGTCATGATGACACAGATTTTCTTCTATATTTTCTTCTGAAGTTTTATAGTTTTAGATTGTGTGCTTCTGTTTTGTAAATGACATGGGTTTTGCACAGAAGTTCGTTTTTGCATGTGGATATCCAACCTCTCTACAACTATTGTTTCAACTATTTGCTGAAAAGACTTTTTCTTTCTCCACTAAATTGCTATTGCATTATGTCAAAAACCCATTGTCTATATATCTGTGGTCCTATTTCTAGATTCTCCATTCTATTCTGTTGATCTAGCAGAATAATAATATATAGAGACTATATCTTATTTTCTAAGTGATAATAATTTCAGAGAACTTTTTTTTTTTGAGACAGAGTCTCACTCTCTGTCAGTAGAGTGCTATGGCATCACAGCTTACAGCAACCTCCAACTCTTGGCTAGTTTTTCTATTCTTTTTTTAGTGATTCTTTTGCCTCAGCCTTCTGAGTAGCTGGGACAACAGGCGTCCCCTACAACGCCAGGCTATTTTTTTGTTGTACCTGTCAATTTTGTTTAGCAGGCCTGGGACAGATTTGAACCTGCCAGCTCCAGTGTATGTGGCTGGCGCCCTAGCTGCTTAGCCACAGGTGCTGAGCTGGAGAATTATTTTTTAAAATCAGGGTAGGATACTGGTTTGTGAATCAAAACATCTAAGTTCTATTTCTGTCACTGTAGAAACAAGAAAAAAATTATTTTGTTAGGTTTAACATTTCTCATTGTTAGCTCAGCGCCCGTAGCACAGTGGTTATGGCGCCAGCTACCTACACTGAGGTTGGCAGGTTTGAACCTCGCCCCGGCCAGCTAAATAACAATGACAACTGCAACAAAAAATAGCTGGGCATTTGTGACGGGCACCTGTAGTCCCAGCTACATGGGAGGCTGAAGCAAGAGAATCGCTTAAGCCCAAGAGTTTGAGGTTGCTGTGAGTTGTGACGCCATGGCACACTACCGAGGGCGACATAGTGATACTCTGTCTCAAAAAAAAAAAAAAAAAAAAAAAGGATTCCTCATCGTTGTTTTGAGAAGATAAAATATAAAATATAATAAGTGAAAGTATCTAGTAAAATATGAAGTCATATGCAAATATAAAGTATTATTCAAAGATACAAAATATGTCAGAGAGAGGTTAGAAACTATTGCTGTCTACCCACTGTCTACCCATGTCTATTCCCTTTTTGTTACCAGAATCTTCATTCTATTCTAATGTGTCAAGTCCCGGGTTTTGTCTCACACCACCAGATATTCCTGAAGCTAGGGATGGCCGTGTCATTCACATGTGGAACGTGGGGAATTATGGCAGTTTGGTAGTGGTACTTGTGGACAAACCTTTATTTTCCTGATAAAAGGAACAGACTAAACTGACACTGCCTCTTTCCTCCTACATTCTGCCTGGAATACAGACAGGCTTGATGCATAACACTCTGGCAGTTACTTTGTAAGCACATGGGGAGGACCTCAGGATCATATTCATATTGGCCATAGCCTTACTGAGTTGCCAAAGGAATGCTGACACCCACCTTTCTCCATTGTTTTTTTTTTTCTTTTTTTTTTTTTCCGTATGAGCAAAATATATTATTTAAGCCATAGTTAGTTGGGAGGCAAAAGTATTCCTGATTCAGATGAAGGGGAACTGGAGAGTTGAGTTATATCTTTGTCTATAAGGTAACTGTTTGAAGAAGGCTATATGAAGCAAAAATGGAAGAAACTGTGTTTAAAATTTGTTTAAGTCAAGAGCAGCACCTGGCTCATAGTAAATATTCTTCTAATAAATGTAGATGGATAAGTGAATGAAGGACTGTTGTAGCTATAGATTGACAAACAGCAATCCCTCTAAAATCCCAGCTATTACTACTTTACAATTTTGATTTGAGACTATTAATAGTTGTGCCCATTACAGAGAACTTAATAATTATACCCACAAGGAGAATTTTAGAATTACATTATAACCATTCTGTCTTTTCTTTTTTTGAGAGGGTGTACGGTGTCTCACTGTGTCGCCCCCTGGGTAGAGTGCCTTAGTGTCATATCTCACAGAAACCTCAGACTCTTTGGCTCAAGCAATTCTCTTGTCTCAGCCTCCTGAGCAGCTGGGATTATAGGCACCCTTCTGGATACCCAGCTAATTTTTCTATTTTTTTTTTTTTTTTTTTTTAGTAGAGATGGGGGGCAGGGGGGTGTCTCATTCTTGCTCCAGCTGGTCTTGAACTCATGAGCTCAAGCAATCCACCCACTTCAGCCTCCCGGATTGCTATGATTACAGGTCTGAGCCATCATGCCTGGCCATTATTACCTTTCTAAGATGCTAAACAAGTTTAGCTACAGAGTAGTTCCTCACATTTAACAACTGAGGAGATACTAATAAAACTCACCTCAAATCCCTCAAATAGTTCGTGTACAAACATTTGTCTTGAATGATGGAAAAGTTTCTCTGAGAGCATTCGCACCATTATGGGGAAATCTCTGCTCAAGCTATCCTTGGCATAGCTGCGAATACCTGGCATGTGGAAGATAAGTTTTCTAATATTTTAGTTTCTGTGGAAGATGAATGGATAGTTTTAACAGACAATTTCTTTTTTGCCAATGTTTTGCAATATCAACTATAACAAATTATATATATTAGTAATCAGAAGTGGAATACGTAGCATGCACTTAAAAATGATTGCCTGATTTTAATTTTGTGGAGGAAAGAAGAGTGCTATGATTAAAATAATAGAAATGTCTTCTCCTTCCTCTCTTTCCATGCCCTCCCCCAAAATTATTCCTGAGATTTTGATGAACATTTCCATATAAATTGTACAAACCTCATGAGCATTCATTGATTTCTGCTCTTAATAATAGTCATAAATAGGGTGGGTGGGGTAGGTCACACCTGTAATCCCAGCAGTCTTGAAGGCTGATGCAGGAGAATTGCTTGAGATCTGGAGATGGAGACTAGCCTGAGCAAGAGCAAGACCCCATCTCTACTAAAAAGAGAAAAATTAGCCCCGTGTTGTGGTGGGTACCTATGTAGCTCCCAGCTACTCCAGAGGCTGAGGCAGGAGGATTGCAGGAGTTTGAGCTTGTAGTGAAGTATGTTGATGTCACTACTGAACTTTAGCCTGGGTGACAGAGCAACCTTGCTGCCAAAAACAAAAAAAGCAGAAAAGAAAAAAAAAAAAGAGGCGGCTCCTGTGGCTCAAAGGAGTAGGGCGCCGGGCCCCTTATGCCAGAGGTGGTGGGTTCAAACCCAGCCCCGGCCAAAAACTGCAAGGGGGGGGGAGAAATAATAGAAATAATAACCAAATATTAGAGATTGCAAACCTTGAAGTTACCGAAAAGTTCTTTTGGTTCATGGATTTGCACACTTTGTCCTTGGCTTTCTCTCAGAATGTGGAGCTTATGAGAGAGACTAGATGTGATAAGACTTAAGGGGACAAAAAGGTCTTGTTTACTGGCAGAAATATGGCTATAGGGAGCCATAAATGTAATAAAAAGGGCTTTCTCAGCTGCAGGAAAGAATTCCAGCCTTGCCATCCAGACAGGCAACCCTCTGGGTGGGCTGGTTTTGTGAGTCAATCAGTTTCAAAGTGCATGTGTAGAGATTACAAAGAAAATAAATACATTTGTGGGTTAGAAATATCTCACCTGGTCTGAACTAACTGCTTTCCTTCTCAGACGTTTTCATTGGTTTGTGTGTGTGAATCTAAATCTCTCTGTTTTTCTCTCTTATATCAGTAATGTCCTTGTCTGTAATATAGTAAAACTTTAGAAATATAGATTGTGGGTGGTGCCTGTGGCTCAAAGGGCTAGGGCTCTGGTCCCATATGCCAGAGGTGGCTGGTTCAAACCCAGCTCTGGCCAAAATCTGATTAAAAACAAAACAAAACATTTCACAGAAATACAGATTGTATTTATTCAGAAATTTAAGTTGAATTTATTTGTACTCTCTACCTTCTTTAAAAAGACAAGCAGTTGTTTCTTTAGTAGAACTAACATGATGTATTTGAGTGTATTTGTGCCCTACACTTTTGGTAAAAGTCTCATCAATTCAAATACCCATTGAGCATCTACTGTGCTTAAGGTATGTATCATGGGTTTATAAATCTGAATGAAATGTGATGGTTGATGATTGAATCTTGGTGTGTTACCTTACCCAGAAGCACTTGTTTTTTAACAAAAGGATAACAACCTCCTAGCTGCATATCAGAATCACCTGGGGAGCTTGTTAAAAATACACATGCCTAGGCTCCAGCTCTCCATGAAGGAGATTCTGACAAGCTAGGCAGAGGCCAAGGTGTGTGTAGTTTCAACACAAAGCTCCTCCAGTGAATCTGACACACAACCGGGATTAAGAAACACTGCATTAAATTAAGAAAGAACTCTACTTGGAGAAGTTCAGCCACAGGTTAACCAGGTGGTTATCCTTGCTTGAAATTTGTATGAGCAGCTGGTTAAAGTTACTTACAAGACAGTTTTTATTTCCAGAGTTACAGAATGGGTAGTTATAGTTTGAAACATTTGCCAGAGGACAGGGTCAGGCTCAATCATCCCTACAGAACACCTGGCTCAAGACTGCTATGGGGGAATAAGAGCTGCAGTCAAAGGTCATCCCCAAAGCACCCCAAAGCCTTCACAACACTATCATTATATACATCTCATAGGAAATATGGTTATTGCTATAAATTTTGTCCTTTACTAGATTGGCAGATATTCCAGAACAAGAGCAACTCTTTTTTTCTCTCACCGAGGTACACACTAACTCATATATAATAATAGCTGTTTGACAAGTGTTTGTTGAATTGAATAGTATTCTTTTTACCCTACTCAGGGGGCTGACTATATATATATCCACAAATCATACATTTTCTTATAAAACACTTCAATCACACCAAAGAACACATAACATATATACAGAAAAATGATGAAACAAGCACCTATGGACTCCTCCCCAGCTTGAGAAACAGGACATTGCCAATACTTTAGAAGTCCCTTACCGAATGAGATCTTTTTTAAATAGCAACGATTTTCTGAAATTTAAATCAGAATGTATGCATTCACTCATTGATTGTATCCGTTCAATTTATTTGTCAGATGTGCCTACAAAGTGTATGAAATAGACAAAGTAGTTACATCTACTGTTGGGGTGTGGGGGGGCAGGGTCAAAAAGTAGTTACATCTACTGTTGGGGTGTGGGGGGGCAGGGTCAAAGTGACACAAGCTGTCTCCAGAGAGGGCGTGGTCTCTGCCCGCGAAACCGGGGGCAGGAACTACGCGTCCCGGCAGTCCGCGGGGCGAGTGGGCGGAGCCTGACGGGGGCGGGGGCCGGGGGCCGGGCGAGAGGGTCATTGTGTAGCGGAGCGCCGAGCCGCATTTGTCTGCTCGAGGTGCTCGCCGAGTGGGCGCAGCAGTGGCCGGCCCTGGGTGGGAAGTGTCAGTGGTGACCGCGGCCCGGGCGGGAGGCCAAGTGGGAGGGACCACGCGCCGGCCGGCCGAGACCGCTGGCTTGGAGGCGGTGTGCCAGCAAGCACCATGCACATAGGCGCCCGGCGCCCTGACGACCCCTCCGGAGGAAGAGAGGCCGGGACTGCGCTGGGGCGGCGGGGAGCATGAGGGAGGCCGGGGGTCGGCTTGGCGTGGAGCGCTGCTAGGGAGCTGCGCGCTCCGTACACCCGCCGGGGCGCGGCGGAGGGCGGGGAGCCGGGCAGATCGCGCCTGCCGGCGGGAGCAAATCGCCGGGAGCTGTTCTGATTTCCGACGCGGACGCTAGGGGCCCGGAGCAGCCCCGGCTCCGGCGCGCCGCAGAGATGGGCAACGCGGGGAGCATGGATTCGCAGCAAACCGATTTCAGGGCGCACAACGTGCCTTTGAAGCTGCCAATGCCGGAGCCAGGTGAACTGGAGGAGCGATTTGCCATCGTGCTGGTGAGTGAGCAGGGCGGCGGTGCGTGGAGACCCGGGGCCCCGGCCGCGCGGCGCAGCTGACCCCCGCCCCCTCCCCTTCAGCCCGCGCCTGGAGCAAGCCTGCTGTCCCCAGGGGGAGGTTTCCGGCTTCCATTGTGGCCTACCCCTCCTCACTCCTGCTGCCCCCTTTTCAGCCCCCTGTGCTTAGCCTCTCGGGGACCCGGCATGGGGCTGGGGGCTCGGGGCGGGCTGCCCAGCCAGCCCGAACCCATTGTCTGGCGGGAGAGGCACCTCACAGCGCGTGTGCCCGGGAGGTGCAGCGTGGGCGTGAAGGGGGAAGGTGGCTTGGGCTCTGGAGGAGGGGGCGGCGAGCCCATAAGTCTTTCGGTTAAAAATAACAAATTCCCGCAATCCCTGAGCCCCTGCGGACCATCCTCCGGGCCCCTGGCCCCGGACCTGCGAGGTCCCCGGCAGACGGGCGCATGTGGCCGGCCGCGTGTGCCGCCGCGCGGGCCAGTAAGCGAAGGCGAACTTGGAGGGCGGACGTCGCCGCTCGGTGGAGTGGAGCTTTTCGGGATGGGAAAAAGGAGACCCGCAGCTGTGAGGCGCCTCGGTCCATAAGCAAGGAGGGGCCATCTGAACCCCAGACGGGAGAAGCGCCTTGGGCAGGGGAGAATATCATGGTGTTCCCTTTTGGTCTTAAACCACAAAAATGTGCAGTTTTGCCGGGGACGTGTTGCGAGTTGTCCTGACTGCGCGGGCGACCTCTCCCCTCCCCCTGCACACCCAGCCAAACCCCCCGCTCCCTCCCGCATTCCGCTTCCCTCAGCTTTCCAGCTCCTCAGATCAAGGACTCCGAAGACTCCCTTCTTCCTCTTTCCCGCTGCGACTAAGTTTCTGGGTGCCTTTCAGCCCGAGCCTGGCGTGCTGTGAGCTCCCCAGGGTGTGACGGCTTGACGCAGCTAGGATCTGTGCTGCAGTTGGTCCCCAGACTTCAGTTTTCGTGTCTCAGCCTCTTTTGAGGGATGTTGGGAGGGAAACAGGCAAGGTTGGACCCATTCCTACTCTTCACACTTGCCCACTTTCTTTGCTGGTTACCTTTAAACTCCATAAGACTAGGCAGCAAGAGAAACTTGTAATCAAGGCAGTCGATCAGCGGGTTTTGGGGCACCTAACCTTACAGCTTCGGGAAAGGACTTGAGTCCTAGCTCTGAAATCAGTTTTCTTTTTCTTTTTTCTTTCTTCTTTTTTTTTTTTTAGAGACAGATAGTGGCGTCACAGTTCACAGCAACCTCCAGCTCTTGGGCTTAAGTGATTTTCTTGCCTCAGCCTCCCGAGTAGCAGGGACTGCAGGCGCCTGCCACAATGCCGGGCTGTTTATTTTTATTTTTTATTTATTTTTTTTGTTGTTGTCGTTGCAGTTTGCCCGGGACCAGATTCGAACCTTCCACCCTCGGTATACGGGGCGGGGCCCTACTCACTGAGCCATAGGCGCCGCCCAGAAATCAGTTTTCTGACCTCTAAACACGCCTGGGATGTTTAAATCGTCTTTCTTAAGGACTCTAAAAGGGGCTGGTTTGGTACAGGGAATAATGTTGTAGCTGGCAGGCTAGCTTTGTGTGCTTTGGGAGCTTTTCTTGCCACTTGGAAACTGTTGTGGCAAAGAGGAGATAGATGAGGCAGCTCGTCCTGCTTTGCGTCTCCTGTGATCTCCCACAGCTGCTCCCACCGTTGTGCAAGATGGGACACTCTGAAATGAAACTGTCTAGACTTAATTACTTCTCAAGGCGGCCCTGGGTGCATACTTGACCTGTCTTTCCAGAGGCAAACGTTTTTCTTCAAAATCCTCTTCTACTAGACACATGGTTCTTACCTCCTAGCTCTGGGATTTTTGTTTTTCCATCCAAGCTGTGGTGCTCTGTGTGTGTGTGAATACTTGTGGTGGAGGAGCCAGTGGCACAGGGAGACCAGTGCAGCAGCCATAATAATAACAATAATGCAATTAAGTTCTACTCAACTGGGATAGCACTTTTTTTCACAAACTTTCAGTTTCCCTGCTGATTAATAACACATGGTATGAATTAGTCTTTAGAAAAATAATGTCCCATCATTAATATGGTGGATTTGTGTTCCTGTTAAGTCTAGCAGTCACAAATTTAGTATGTAGACATTCTTGATGCTGCTTGGGGCAGTGCTTGTTTGTTGTGGCTGCTTTTTACTCTGTTGTGCGTCAGACAGTTATTGAATGCAGTTCCTTTTAAAATTGTTTACAATATTCCAAGTCTCTCAGAAAACAAAAACAAATACCAGACTGACTTGTTTTTTGAATAGAGACAAATCTTTTGGGACTGTCTTAGCTTGGGGACCCTATTAGGACCATTGATGTGGTGTTTACTCTGCCAAGTAACCCCCAGGTACGTTGGAAATCTATGAGAGCTGCTAAAAGGAAACCTTCTAAATCATCCTTATGGGTGGATCAATGTACGAAGTGTTGGTCATTTCTTTTGTAGTCAGTTTTTTTCCTCAAGTTGTATATCTGATGCTTTTAACTGTCCTTTATGAATTGCTTGAAAAATCAGTTCAAACCATTTAATTTTTGAAGATGGATTTGCAGGACAAGTTTTAGGTGGCAGATTTTTAAGTATATATTTGGAGGAATTCTCTATGCTTAGACAATGGGAATTGTGTTGGCATACTGGTTTTGTTTCCTTATACAATAAAGATCATGTTTATTGTATAAGGAGGAAAACTAGATAACAATACTGTGCAGAAAAATGCCCAAGCACCTCCTTGTAAACATGGCTTACATCAATAATTAATGAGCCATTTCAGGCTAGGAAAACAATTTTAACTTCCAGCTCTAGAGTATTTAAAACCTTGGGGAGGAGTAAATACAAATTAAAATGACAGAAGTCTGTATCTTACTCCTGGTTTGGAAAGCCTTAAGAGAATAAACCTAGGTAATGACTATCCCCTTCCTCCCTGTTTGTTTGGGTTAAATTATATAAATCTAAAAAAAAAAAAATCGGTGTAAATGGAAAGAAAAGAAGGGAGAGTCAAAGACTACCTAATTAAAATCAGTGGTGGGGCAAACTTTTAAAAGTGCATTTTTTTTAATAAGTAAAAGAGTTACTGAGCTTCTGTAATGACTAGGAAAAATTGGATCCAAATTTTAGTTTAATCCTCCTAAGGAGAGTCTTCTCACTCCCTGAAATTAACCCCCCCTTTGTCTTCAGTATTATTGTAGTAATAGTCATAAAACTTTATTTAAAGGAAAAGAT
This sequence comes from Loris lydekkerianus, assembly GCA_963574355.1. Classification (NCBI taxonomy): domain Eukaryota; kingdom Metazoa; phylum Chordata; class Mammalia; order Primates; family Lorisidae; genus Loris; species Loris lydekkerianus. The sequence goes on along the minus strand of CAUYPK010053387.1, from coordinate 36,283 downwards.
TACTGACTTAGTGTATACATTTGACTATTTGCTTTCCTTGTACACACCTTTCAGGTAGTGCTAGGTGATACAATTTCCTTTTAGTGAAATTCATGTGTACAGTGTGTTATACTCTAATGTATATGTTGTATATAACATATATAACCTGAATATATTTCATGTGAGAGTGCTTCATAATTATAAAGTCAGTCACCTACTTCAATTTTTGTACCTTTAGGGCGGTGGTTCTCAACCTTCCTAATGCTGCCACCCTTTAATACAGTTCCTCATGTTGTGGTGACCCCCAGCATAAAATTATTTTCGTTGCTACTTCGTAACTGTAATTTTGCTACTGTTATAAATCCTAACACAAATATCTGATATGCAGGATGTATTTAGGTGACCCCTATGAAAGTGTCGTTTGACCCCCAAAGGGGACGCCACCCACAGGTTGAGAACCGCTTTCTTAGGGTGTATACATTTATAGGTAACAACCTGTATTTTGGGCGGAGGTTCCTCACATTTATAATTAAACATCCATTTAGCTCTCCATCATATTTATTAAACCCATTCTAATTATTGGTGTTAAACACACACAGTTACTCTCCTGTCCTTTATTTTCAAGATGATGTTATGAACGTGATTCTTGTGGATGTGAATAACTAATGATCTTTTTCCATAAATACCACTTTCTATATTAGCCACTATAATGTTGTTCACTAGTTTTTGGCTTGCAGTCACTGACTGTTTACAATTTAGAGTGTGAGGCCTCGGGTGCCTTTGTGAGAAGCTGTCCTAAGGATTTTTTCTTTGAGCTTTAGAGGGAAGGGCAATTTAAAATTCTCTGTCTTAGCAGCTATATCTCTGTGCAGTATCAGGTATTAGGCAATACTGCAGATTGAAAAAGCCAGATTAGGAAATAGTGGTTTAGGACAATATTATCTCATGTTTGATAGTGGGAACTACTTTGGTATCTGATTAATTGGAGTCAGTTTTCTTTTTTTCTTTCTTGCCTCGAGATTGAACATAGCCATTTTGTCTTAGGAAGAAGTGGGAACATTTTCTGAGTGTCTACTGTAAGTATGCCTTTTGCTTACAAGTTATCATTTAATCCCTATAGTTACTATCACTACTACACCTATCAGTAATGTCATAGATGCATAAATGATTAAATTGCCTGAAGTCATACAGTTTTTGAATAACTAATTTTGGATTTCGAACTAGATTTGGATCTCGGTTCCTCTCTGCTCCCTGCCTCCCCATTGTATTTTGCTTTCTTGGGTCTAGAATTGGAAAGAAAAACAAAAGGCAGTAAAAAAAAAAAAAAATTATAAATCTGGTAAACACAAGTTTCAGACTAAAAAAATTGGCAGAAATTTCTCAGAAGTGACTGAACTGAGGTGCATTTGAAGTTTCTCTTTAGATGTCAAACCTTTCGGCATCTGCAATGTGCTCTTCTAGTTTTAAGTATGGGGTTAAAAATTGGTTTATTTGGTCCAGAAGTGTGTTCTTCAGTTTTTCTTTTCAAGGCAAACATGAAATACTTTGGCTGGAAAGTTTAGGTTTTTCAAATCAGAGGGAAGAGATGACCTAGCATCGCAGTGCATACCCTCCAAATGTGAAGGGGAGAAGGAAGGTCAAGTTTTAACATTTATTTCCCCATGCAAGGTGGTGTTCCCTTTCAACCATATCCAAGGAGAGCACTTGCCATGAAGTCTGTTGAGCAGATGGATGGGTGGGAGTGGAGCGAGGCCAGAGGCCATCAGATGCAGCTGATTTGTTTTCTCACATCCTTTCTCCTTTGTGAGGGGAAGAGTGGAAGAGGGTGGATTGTTGTCTTTTTGAACCCTTACAATTTCACCCTAGGCAGTAACTCCCTGAGCTGTTTTATTCTCCAAAGTCAGAATTTACCCTTAGGGATGTGGGTTGTGAGTATCTTTATCAGGGTGCATTTTTTCTCCTAATAATACCAATAAAAACTGAAAATTTGGGTATGTAGGACACAAGTTAATAAATGCAAATCTTTGGCTCTAGCACAAGACTGACAGCAACATAAAGTAAAGAAATTTGGGGAGGAAAGGTCCTCAGGCTCTTAAATCCTTAAGTGATAAGAATTACTTTTTGCCTGTGGCCTCTCATTTATCAAGGACATTGGCTTGGGAGGCTGGAGACCCTGTTTGTAGAATCTTAATCTGCTGCACTAGCTTGGACAAGGTTCAGTTCTTTCCTTTCGTCCTTGGTTTTCCTCCTTTGTGAATAGGAATAAAATTTGGAACAACTGCTAAGACAGAGTGGCTCTTTTTGGAGTCCCCTACCTCCATCCACATAACAAGAAGTGTGTCCTTAGGCTTTGGGGACATGGTTTCTGCAGAGGGGCTTCATGAATCTTCTTAGCTGTCACCTACCTGAATGGTGGGGGCTGGGATGTATTATTTCTTGTCTTCCCTTTAGAATTCTGTGTGTTAATACTATAGGTTGATCTTCCTTTCTCTTTCCCAGTGATCCTATTCTCCTTTCTAGAACCTTCTCTTTCAAAATAACACCAAGGAGTATGCAGTTTTCCAACTGCTATGACATAATTTGGAAGCGGTGTCCCTGGAAGAGCTGTTATGCTGGAGAGCTGCCTCAGGAGCTAAGGATTCAACTAAGGTCCACAGATGTGGCTCTGAATGGCTGATCCTGAAATCAGGAGATGTCAAGCCCCTGCTTGGAGGCTGTACGGTAATTTGATGTTAAATAAGTAGAAATGGATTTTCTTCTCACATTCTTAAAAAACTAACACAAAAGCGACCGTAAGCATTCATGGGTGGGCACCTTAATCGCAAACTTTCTATGGCTCTGGTTTTGAATAGTTTTTAGGGCAAACTTTCTGTAGCTTTCATCATTCCATGATCATAGCTTTAGTTTTCTTGTTTACACTGTAACTGACTTTCCTGACTCTTATTTCGCATGTAACCTTAGTCTACTTTTTCTTTGCCGATGAAGCTCTGTTGCATTTTTAACTTCCTGTATCCATTGCTATAGAAGTCGAATGCTCTGAGACCTGTTATCCCCGGGAGTAATCTCAAAGATTTCAGTAACATACATGGTACCCATTGCCTAGTTTACCTTAAAAATTTGTTGGCTTTGGGAAAGGTGTCAAGAAGTTCACACTTTGACCTTGTGCCTGTCACTGAGACGATAATGTATGGTCAATGGTGCCTGAAAATAGCAGAGCTCACCTGTCTTAGGTCCTGTCTTGATTGAGGGCTTGCTCAGGGACCTGACTTACTTTCCTTATGTTTTTTTTTTCCATGTAAGTTTAAAAGAAGACCTTATTTAAGGTGGGGTAAAGAAGGGATTCATAAGTTAAAGCAGGGGTCCTCAAACTTTTTAAACAGGGGGCCAATTCACTGTCTCTCAGACCGTTGGAGGGCCGGACTATAATTAAAAAAACAACAACAAACTATGAACAAATTCCTATGCACACTGCACATATTTTATTTTGAAGTAAAAAAACAAAACGGGAACAAATATAATCACACTGCCGCATGTGGCCCGTAGGCCGTAATTTGAAAACCCCTGAGTTAAAGCAATGCTCAAACTTGGCTGCTCATTGATATCACCTAGGAAGCCTCAAAAAGACCAAGTGTGTGGGTCCTATTCACAGAGATTCTGGTAGATTTGTCTATCCAGGGCATCAGGATTTTGAGAGCTGTGTAGGATATTTGAATGTGCAGCCAAGGTTGAGAGCCAGTGTGCTGGGGGAATGTTTTCCCCATTTCCCTGCTGCCCCCCAAAGACCCAAGAATAAGAATTCAAATCAGTGGAAAAAGACAAGTGTGAAAGGAAAGAGGTTGTTTAAGAAGTATCAGAAAAGGGGGATGGCGCCTGTGGCTCAGTGGGTAAGGCGCTGGCCCCGTATACCAAGGGTGGCAGGTTCAAACCCAGCCCTGGCCAAACTGCAACAAATGAATAGCCGGGTGTTGTGGCGGGCGCCTGTAGTCCCAGCTACTTGGGAGGCTGAGGCAAGAGAATCACCTAAGCCCAGGAGTTGGAGGTTACTGTGAGCTGTGATGCCATGGCACTCTACCGAGGGTGATAAAGTGAGACTCTGTATACAAAAAAAAAAAAAAAAAAAAAAAAGTACTGGAAAATTTATAGAAATTAGTCAACATTGAGAAGAGTGAAAGAAAAAACAACTACTAAAGATATTTGTTTCAACCTAAAGCAGTAAGATGAGAAAATGTAGAAGAATCAATACCTGTTGACTGGTGGAAAGACTTAGTTAACTATTTTAAGAAATGACCATCAAAGTGTAATGAAAATTTGCTGAGAAAGTTCTTTCTATATCTCATAGTTTAAAATTAAGCAGTGACTCAAATGTGTACTTCTAGAGTAGAACAATCAATAAATCAATTGTGTTTTTGCTTAGGCCTCTGTTTTCAAGCCTAATTGTTTGTTGGTTCAGTGCAAGCCTTTTGCTTTGATCTCTGGTTTTACCACTTACAAAGACTTGATGAGCTTGGCTTCCTGGAGTGAAATTCAAATACACTTGTGAAATGTAAACAACATTCATTTATTAAGAATCCTATAATCAAGGCAAATTGCATGCTTATATAAGCAATTAGCCTTGAGAATAGAAAGATAAATAGGATGCAGGTCAAGAAAGAGTTGATTGTTTTCAATGCAAGACTCTTCTTAGTTCTTTTATTAGTTAAAACATAAGCAAATAGATATTCCTCTTATTCATAATTTTTAGCATTTGGAGTTTGAGGATAGTATCTGTGGTTTTCTAGAACTGAGTGGGTAGAAGAAATTCTTGTGTCATTTTTGTTTAGAAATACAAATAAAACTTTCAAGAAAATACAGGCAGTTAACTTATGACTGGGCAAAACTTTCTAGTAACTGGGCTAGAGAAGGTATGGATTTGGATGGGAATAGTAAGGGATAATAATGGGGTTTTATTTTGGTGGGGAGGGTAAAGAAAATTACTATTTTACAATGGCAGAAAGATTGAAAATAATCTCATCTGCCCTCATTAAATAATGTTCGTCTTTTGTTTGAGACAGAGTCTCACTCTTTTTCTCAGGCCTAGAGTGCCACGGCATGAGCCTAGCTCCCTGCAAGCTCAAACTCCTGGGCTCAAGTAATCCTCCTCCCTCAGCCTTCAAAGGGAGGGAGCAGCTCCCCTTCCCCCCAGGCTAGCTGATTTTTTTTTCTATTTTTAGTAGAGAAAGGGTCTTGTTCTTGTTCAGACTGACTTCCTGAGCTCTAGGGATCCTCCCACCTTAGCCTCCCAGAGTGCTGGGAGATGTGAGCCACCAGCCCAACCTGTTTGCAGGAGAAGTTGGATGTAGCACGATTAGATTTGCACCATGGCTGATTTATCCAGTGAATTCAAACTGCTGAATGTCTGACCTGTGAAAGCTGGAGGAAACTAAGATGCAAAGGTGATGAATCAGGTGAATAGTTAATTTCAGTTCTGGCCCTTTAATTTCCTAATATGGTCAACTTTGTGGCTCTTCTAAAGAAATTTTCTCTTTTTGGTGACAGTGGAGTATCTTGCCTAATTGGAGTTCTATATTCTATATAGAATAGAGTTCTATAATCTATATAGAATTCTATATTCTCAATTACTTACGTGTGGTGAACGGAAGAAGCCAGTTTGCTTTGAATGTCTTGGGACCAGCATGCTGTAATTTGGAGTTGGTGATTTCTTGCCTTACCACAAAGTCGTCACACTGCCAGCTATTTAGGCCACCCAGATGTGAACCAGGGGAGGCCAGTTAGATCTGTGAGGCCTTCTGGGTTTGTGTAGCCCTTTAGCTTGCCAGTGTCCAGCCTCTCTGATATCCTTTCATGGTACAGTATATGGGTCTCATGGTAGGCTTTTTGGAAAATGTTTGTTTGGCTTAGAAATCTCTAGATCATGTAGAGATTTACCAAGTCCCAATTCTCTCTCTCTTTTTTTTTTTTTTTGCAGTTTTTGTCCAAGGCCGGGCTTGAACCCACCACCCTTGGGATATGGGGCCGGTGCTCTACTCCGTGAGCCACAGGCGCCACCCAATTCTCAGAAGTTCTATGACTGGTTTCCTTTAACTTTTCTATTGGAATAATCTAAAAAAAATTTGTTGTTGTTGTTGTTCTTTACAATGATATTGCAAAATCATCCTTTAAAAAAAAATCTTTTCTCAAAGAAAACACACTGTTGTCACTAATCCCCAGATCAGGAATTAGACTCTCACCCTCCCTGTTGCTTTTCAGACGTGGTTAGACTTGGCTCCCTGCCTCCCCAGCTGGTTGTCACTCACCTGAACTTACTTTCCTGGTCGTTGCACTCACACTGGGGGAGAGTAGGCCACAGGATTGTGCCTTGTGGTTCGATTCTAAGTGACGGTAAGTGTGAGGTTTCCACCACTTCCTTTGAGAGATTTCCTCAGCCCCAGCAGGCCTCAGCATTAGGAAATACTGACATAGCAGAGTGTTCCTCTTGCGTTTAGTTACATTGGCATCGATAACCTTAATGGCGTTTTCCCTTTATGTGTAGTATCCCTATTTCTCATACATCTGAGAAGGGGACATTTTGGTTTGTGTTCCTAGAACAAAGCATGAGTGGGGAGGGATTTCCACAGTGAAAATGAGAGTTTGCAATGTTGGGCATCCATAGTTGAAATCACGAACATGCAGGTACAGTTTTGTGCATTTCCTCTCAAGCCTAAGTTCTGGCCTTTAGCTTTTGTCATCTGTCTTTCTTGATAACTCTTGTAATATTAGAGGGTACAAGATTGTGAATTTCATCTTCTGGAGTAATTTTCCCCTCACAGCCCTATGATGTTACTCCAGGCATTAGATCCAGTTTGGGGGACTCACAGCCATGTTGGTCGTTAGTGGTCTACCTTCCTTACTCTCTGTAACTCTTGTTTCCTTTGCTGACTTCTCATTGAAACTGGCCACAGCTTGGCCAGAGCCCATCTCCTGCATTTCTTCACAGGTTCCTGACTTTCACTTTGCTTTATCCCTCTCTCTGGAATAGGCCTGCACTTCCCCGCCTTGGTATCATTTCTCACAATGGGATTCCCTTGCTCCCCTGCACAGAATGCCCCTTCACTTCTCTGCTTACAACTCTGTATCAGCCTTCAAGATTTTTCTGAAATCCCACCTTTTCCCGGTGTCGTCAGCTTGAGGGAAAGTAGAACAAACAACTCTCCTTACTTTGATTTCTTTTAGTATGAATTATCTCTTAGTCATGAGGGACTTGATTAAATATTACCTGTGTGTTGTGACCATAAACCGAGATGCTTTTATTGTAGCTTTGTAGTGGCTCATCACATTCTCAGCCTTCCCTTTGTCATTGTTTTATCTGCTAGTTTTCATTAGGGGCTCCTGGAAGGCAAGAATCAAGTCTTATAAAGACAACTTTTTCTTACTTGAGCACAGTGCTTGGTCTTGGTCTTGGAAAGGGTCTCAGCAGCTAATTACTGACTTGTTTAGAGAAGGTGGCCACTGAAAGAGGGTTGGGAATTTGAGTAACTGCTCTGAGCACCTGTTTGACTACACAGGACTGTGTTGAAATGACACGTTGTTATAGATTTTTACTCATCGTGGTATTCCCCGTATCGCTTGATTATAGTACTCAGTAGGCGTCCAAGAATACTAAACGTTGAGATAACAAGTTGGCATCATGCTTCACTTGAGTCTTTACAGAACACTTGTGAATTAGCAGAAGAGGACAGGGGCAGTTGAAATGTCCCAAGAAAATCTGTCACTTATCACTGTGGGGAAGCCAGATTGGCAGGTCTTGATGTCCTGTCATCAAGTGAGTAGATATCACAGTAGCAGAGGGGCTTTCTTAGAGTAAAATGTCCTTCATGATATTTTCTTTCCTGTTTGGAGTAGGCAGGTTTAAGTGGGCAGCATTCTGTATTTTATGTTTAGTGCTTTGCAGCTCGAAGAGTACTCTTACATTGTCCTCTGTGATTCTAAGGGTTTTTAACAAATGAGGCAGAGACGGCAGGAGAATGGATGGCTTGAAGGTATATGAGAAGGTAATGAAGTTTTTGATCCAATTCTGGGTCTTTGTGCTAAAACTCCAAGGAGCATTGTGCTGTAAACCCAGGTGATGTTTATGAGCGTTGTCATGTTCTGTCTAGAGGTTTATATGCATTCTCTCTCACGCTCTTGGCAACCCTTTCAGGAGGTGCTTGTGGTATCTTCCTTTGACTAATGAGACAGTGGGGCTTAGCGTGCTGAAGAGGCAGGATCTGAGCCCAGGCCTGTCTGATGAGAGAACCTGCTGCTTTCTACAGTGCTATGTAGTACACCATGTTTTCTGGGTTAGCTGTAAGGTGTCATTCAACGTATACCTCTTGTTCATTCTTCATGTACTGTCTGTATGAAATTCACTAATTCATGACATGGCTGTTTTGCTTATACGTCTGTGTTTGTAGTATATGCTGCAAAATCTGACTGTGATCTCAAGGGGCTCAGGATATAGCTGGGAATACAAACAGCCACCACCACCAGAAAAACCCAGACATAGCTTCATAATCAGCATAGATGTAGAGATACTAAGCTTTAAGGATTTGAAGAAAAAGTGCCATTTCTGTATTTTGAATGTTCAGAAAAGGTTCCCATGGAATAAGAAGCAGTAAGTAGGCTTCTGGTATTTTAACTCAGCCCCAACAGCTGCTGGACTACACTTTTTACTCCTACTTTGGGTGGTTTTCTCCATTGGCACTGCTTAAGAAAGACTTGTACTTTAATCAAATGGTCCAGAAGTGTTTATTGAGCACTTATTGTGTGTCGGGCAGTGTTACAGGCACTGGAGGACGCTGCTGCCCCTTAATGAGCAACTGATCGTCTGCCCTCGTGGAGCTTACAGTTTAATGGGGGGAAGGGTGCAGTACTGTGAGGTGGTCAGGAGTCTTTAACATCTGAGGGAGGAGGAGCCTGTAAGAGGAGGGAGTGCCGTTTTTTTTCTTCCCTTGCTAGTGAGAGGGAGGGTACGAAGGACCCTGGAGCAAAGGAAGGGCTCAGGACATGGGATGTACTAGGGGGCTTCAGACCCCACCTGTGGGATCACCTCAAGCTAGAGGCTCAGCAGTCTCTTTCCTCAATTGTGGTGTAACAGAGCTGTTTCTTGTTCTATGGTTTTGTGCAGTCACAGTTCTGCCTCTTGTTAAATTCAGATGATTTTTAAAGAAATGATCATCTCGGGATTGTCATTGTTCTAGGTCCGTGGGACAAACGGTTTGAGAATGGAGTATGTGGGTAGTGTGGGCAGTGTCCTGAATGCACTCTTGGAGGTCAGTACTCCATATGGCCCGTTCGGTCTAAGTAGGAGGTGGATCTGGGGCAGGCAAGGTAGACAGAAATTACTTTATTGCTATAACTTGCGGCTCAGTAGTATTTTCCTCCTTTTAAATATTTCTTTAAATAATTGTTGTATATTAAGGGGTGTACGATAATTTTATAATGAGGTTTTGATTCGAAAGTTAAAAATAAGGTGGAGGCCAGATTATCCCTAAAATTCCATAAGTTGCATAAAAGTTCCATGAAAGCATTGTATACACAATTCTAGTGGGAAAAAAACTCTACAGAGTAATTCTTAATGGATGTTAAAGTTTGAGACCCTTTGAACTTGACTAAAGAAGAAGCCAGACAAGAAAAGCGTCTGTGCCTCCCCACTGCCCTGTGCTCAGAACTCGGAGCTCTCTACTGGAACCTGGAGAACGCGTGGAAATTCTGATACTTTCTTGTTTGGCTGTGGGTTTATACCACTTGGTATCACAGTAAGTCTTTAAATATGTATTAGTGAGTTTGTCTTTTGTGAGGATTTTAAGGCAGTGCTCAAGTGGGATTGATACATGTTACAGTTTAGGCCACTGACGGCTCATTTCTTTAGTCATTTCAGTAGACATGAAAGGTGCCTTAGGAAATCTGAAAGGTAGGTAAAACGCTGTTTCATATATGAGAAACATAGGATTAGAGAGATTAAAGAACTTGCCTGAGGACACACATTTCTAGTAGGTAGTGGAGCTGAAAATCAAACTTGGTTGATTCAAAAACTGTGCTCCTAACATACTGTTTGGACTGCCAGTACAAAAATAAAATAAAGCCTGTATAAATATAAATTATAAATATAAGTATAATAAATATACACGTTTCAGGGTGGGTGAAAAGTTCTTTGATGGCAAGTTCAACATCTTTTCAGTTTGTATTCATTTTGTTTGTTATGTACCCAGAACTGACAGTAACTATATATCCTTCAAAAAAATTAAAGATAAAATAAGAACTGGATGAATAAGCTACTGTCCGCTGTTGAAATAGTAAAGGCCAAATAAGCTTGTGATCAAATTTTTTTTTCCTTCCAGTAACAGTTGTCCTCTGAAGGCTTTCTGAAGGCTCTCATTTAGACAACTGGCTCTGAACCTTTGTGTTTTTAAATGTCCCTAGTAAAATGGCCGTGTTGTTACAGCTTGAGGGCTGTGTAGTAAGCCCTTCGCTCAGCCCTCAGTAATAACCCACAGACTTGGACTTCCTTGTGAGAAGAACAACCATTATTATATTGTATTAGTAGCCCTTATGTTGGTGATTGCTTATTTTCAGAAAAACAAACCCTGTGTGATCTCATTCCTACGTTTAACCAATGTTTTGTTTGGGTGTTTGCACCAAGCAAGGCCTATTAAGATGCTGGGACACAGCGGTGAATAAAGCATCCTCTTTACCTTTTAATACCTAGTGGAAGACATATTGGAGGCAAGAAGATTATAGGACAGTTAAAGATACTTGTCACATGTGTGTGCTAGATAGATAATGTGCTATGGAAGAACATTTTTTTTTTGGCAGTTTTTGGCCAGGGTCAGATTTGAACCCGCCACCTTTGGTATATGGGGCTGGTGCCCTACTCATTGAGCCACAGGCACCACCTGGAAGAACATATTAAGATTAAAGTTTTTAAACATTTTATTACTAGCTGAAGTTGGTAAATCTAGGCAAGTTAATTTGGCTGAAAGTTATAATACATAAAATACAGACAAATTGAATTCTCTGTGCCTGAATGCTTAGATATGTGTCCAGGTGTATCTGTGCAAACAATTGGAAAGAAAAGTACAGTCCCAAGGTCAGCCTTTCAGGTGGTACGAGTATTTCCTCCTGAGAATGACAGACTGCGAGCCTTATTCCTTTAGGTTGCAAGCTTCAGAAACTGAGCAAATAGCTGATGCTCAGTTTTCTAGAAAGCTTGCAGTCTTTTCTACAAAGCTTAAAGTAACAAGTATTGGTACTGAATTTTATATAAGGATATATACCCAAGCTATTAAGAAAAGCTTATTTGGTGGCACCTGTGGCTCAGTGAGTAGGGTGCCGGCCCCATATCCTGAGGATGGTGGATTTGAACCCAGCCCCAGCCAAACTGCAACAACAACAAAAAGTAAATAAATAAAAGTCTTAAAAAAACAAAAAAACAAAAAAACTAAAACCTCTCTTCCTTTAAAAAAAGAAAAAAAAAAAAAAAGAAAGAAAGAAAAGCTTATTTAAGAAAATGATTTATGAACCCAGGCTTTGGGATTAGAACTGAGTTGGAATCAGGATTTTGCTGCTTACTAGTTGATTGACCTTTCTAAACCAGGGTGGCCACATCTGCCTTGAGCGTAAGAGTTGCCTGTTGGAGTTGTTGCAAGTGTTAGATGATATTCCTTAGCGTAGTCAGGTTGTGACACTCAGGTAGGCACTTCATAAAGTGGTGGTTCTGATTGTTTTGTACTCTTTTTTTTATTTGATTTTATTTAAACACTGGCTTTAGCGGCCAAGCTATGGAGTCTAATGGGACTCTAGTATATTTCATAGGTAACTTTGGTTAAATCATCTGGAACCTTAAAGAATAACAAGAGAAGCAGAACCTAAGATGCCCAGAATTGAACCTGTGGGGGCTTGTGCTTGCTACCCTTGCCTTGAAATTGTTCTTACCATCTCTGATAATAGGACTATTTCCAAAGTTCTGGATCATGCACGTAGCCTCTATTGGATTTTATCGTGACCCCTGTATGTTTTGTGCTACGTAGAAGAAAAAAGACCCCGGTGTTTCAGAGCATTAGACTTTTCCATTTCAAACCCTAATGGAAGCGTTAGTGTTTTCATAATTGTAGCAGATAGCCATCAGTGCTGTGACCATTAACTAGCTAGTTCACACGAGAAAATACATTCAAGGTCGTGAGTATCAGAGCCTTGAAGAACTGACTGTTGAAGTTTTGTTTGGCTCCAGCTCCATTCTGGGATGGATGGAGTCATTTGAACTTTATTCTGAATTCCAGTAGTTGCAAAAAAAAAAAAAAATTGTATAACTTGCTTATATAATAGATGGTCTTCTGTTAGATTGATATAAGAGTATTGTTCAGTAATAGCTGTGTTGTTTCAAATCTGGAACACAATGCCATCTGACTTCATTTAGGAAGCAAAGAAGACGCTACGGGCTGCATTTCCCCAGTGACCCTTTGCTGTCTTTTTCCCCAGAAGGTTCTATGTTAATCTCTTTGGGTTATGTCCTACCCAGTCTTGCTGAATCAGACAGACAGAGCTAAGCTTATGAAACAAAGGCCTGTTCCAAATCAAATAAAAACATTACCACCATCCAGAAATGAGAGCCTAGAATTTTCTGAAGATGCATGCTACTTACTAACTAGTGAGGAAAATTGATCATTTTTCTCTCAGCTGATAAATGTCACTATTGCCCTAAATTTTAGAGTGCCAATCTGCTTTTTGAAGTTGGTGAGATGAAAGAATATTTGATATGTTCTCAGATCCTTGAGGGTTCTTAAATTCCACGGGCTGGGACTATGTGCATGTTTTTGTTGGTGCCCTATTTACATATGAAAGGATTAAGTTTTGGATTTTAATTTTTGGATTTTAGTAATGAAGGTATGAACCCATTCTGTCAGGCTTCTTGTGCCATTTATTGTAGCCTTTAGTCAGCTTAGAATAGCATGAAAGGAAGTAATAAACTAACTCTAAGAAGGTCCAGATGAAAAGGATTATAATATGGTACAAAAATAATAGCATGCTTGGCCCCGCCGTGTGACTCATTCCTTTTGGAGTATCCATTTTGACAGCTTTTTTGAATCACACATCCATCACAATGCTGGTATTTTGGGCGGGGCTGCTAGACTTCACCCTAATGCTCAGGGTGGTAACTGCCAAAAGTGAACAAAGAGAAGAATTACTAATGAAAGCTAACAACATCACAAACATTTATTTTTTCTTGAGCAGAAACAAAATCAGGACTTAGGTGATAGCTTTTTCTTTGCCCCAAGAAAACCACTGCTTTCTCCCAGTGAGTATAAGACTCTAACGGGTCATTCCTAGTCTTTGGGTCTAGGAATTCTTCTTTTTTGTATTCGATTCCATTCAAAAGCTTTCCTCCCCAAACCTTCTCCCTTCCTTTAGAAATGAATTTTTTAGGGCTTTAGGTTTTTCGTGTCCCAATGACTAAGCTTGCTTTTGGATCATTCCACCCTGTGCTGCATGTAGTCCTTCTGGGAAGAAACTCCCATGGACTTCAAAGAAACCGCAGATACTCAGGGTGCATCTAGAAATGAAAATTTGACCCTTTGTCTCTCTTCTTTTCATCTCTCTCTTACAAAAATTCTTTCCTTCTGTGCAAACAGACCCTAGTAATAGTCGTAGTCTGTCATGCTGTTAAATGATTTGCAGTGTTGCTCGAGTATGTGCTATAATTTTATGTACAGAATCTTTTGTTGTACACTGTAATGCTATAAGTACATAAGTGCTCTGTGGCACGTGTATATCACCGGTGAGAAATTCCTCTAATGGGCACTTTGTTAATTGAAATAGTCCTTAATGAAATTGGTGTGTGTTATTTCTATGCCTACTTGTCAGAAGTGACTAATAGTTTGTTTCTGAATTTATAGACATGGTATAATTCATGTGTACTTTTGAATTGAGAAGTATTCATGTTGACACCTATAACTTTTTTTGGTCATTTGTTGCAGTTGTCATTGTTTAGCTGGCCCGGGCCGGGATCGAATCCACCAGTCTCGGTGTATGTGGCCAGTACTGTAACTACTGTGCTATGGGCGCCAAGCTGACTTAAGAAGATCTTGAGTAGGCATGTTAATATGATCATCAATGACTACTGTTTATCAATTAATGGTGTTTGAAGCTGAATCTATTCTGACTTCAGAAAATCCTTTTATTGGCAGAATCCCACTCAAGAACTTAGTGACTTTAACTTTGTTTCTTGTAAAAATCAGAGTCCCATCAGCTGATGAGAGGATAAACCAAAAATGGTATATTCATTTGAGGCAGTAGTATTTGGTCACAGAAACTCATGAAGTGCTGAAGCATGCCACAACATGGGGGACATAGGAGACATCTTGCCAAGTACAGCAGCCTGTCACAAAAGACCACAGATTGCAGGGGCCCATTTAGGTGAGTTGTCCATGAGAGACTTAGGGCTAGCGGGACTGGGGAGATTGGGGTAGGTGTGGCTAAGGGATACAGGATTTCTTGTTGAAGTGATGAAAACATCCCCAAAGTGTTGGTGGTGATTGTTGTGCAACTCTGAATATACTGAAAACCACTGAATTGTATACTTTAAATGGGTGGATCATAGCTGGGCACCATGGCACGTGCCTGTGGTCCCTGCCACTGGGAGATTGAAGTGGGAGGATCCCTTGAGGCCAGCCTGGGCAAAGTAGGGGAACTCTTAAAAAAAAAAAAATCATGGGATATGTGAACAATATCTCTAAAGCTATTACCAAAACCATTTGAAGTCAGATTCTACAAACTTTGTTTCAAGTTTCTAGATGTTTGAATTACAGCTAAATGGAAATTGATGAAGCTTCTTGTGTGTTACTTTATTTCCTGAAAACCTTAGTTTGAATCTCTAAGAGAGTATTACTCAATTACTAGGCTCTTCTGTTCCCATCTGGAGTTTCCTTTGGGGTTTTTTATTAAGTCACTTGCTAATTGGAACAATTTCTGAGCCACCTCCCTTGTTTCTCACTGTTTCTGAGTTGCTTTATAGAATAATAATTATGGATGCTTCTGAAAAGTTAATATTTTGATAGTTTCAATGGTGGGCTGAGTTTTCTATTTGGTATATGGTACCTGGTAAGACAGTACTGTATGTTACCTTGTTTGGCTATAGCAGACCCCAGTAGCTTGGAGTTAAAACAAGATTTTTGTTGTTGTTGGTGGTGTTTACATTGGGATTCATGGCTTAGATTTTGTTTTATTTGCCTGTGTGAAGGAATTGCTCATGAGATAGTTTCCTAAGGAGCCTCAGATACTATCCTCAGTTACTCTCTCCCCTTAATTTGTGTTACTTACGGAGAAGTGAGTTTACCCCAAGGAAAGAAGAAGTAGGGATAAGCATTGGGTCTCTTGGAAATTCAGACCACATTTAGTCATTTTCTTTTGATCTCTCTTTTTTTTGGGGGGGATGACAGAGTCTTACTATGTCACCCTGGGTAGAGTGCTGTGGCATCACAGCTCACAGCAACCTCAAACTCTTGGGCTTAAGTGATTCTTTTGCCTCAGCCTCCCGAGGAGCAGGGACTACAGGTGTCCACCACAATGCCTGGCTATTTTTTGTTGCTGTTGTTGTTGTTTAGCTGACCCCAGGCTAGGTCTGAACTCACCAGCCTCTGTGCATGTGGCTGGGGCCATAACCACTGTGCTATGGGCACTAAGCCAACACATTTTGTCATTTTCAGTACAATTTTCAGGGTCTCCTTGACCCCTTGACCAAGGAGTCAAGACTTCTTGGGTGTGGCTTCAAGTTAATTGTATTTTAATGCACACCCTTTAGAAATTTCTATCAGATCCAAAGATGTTAAGGTTAAATTGAGTGAACAGATTGTTTTTGTTTATAGAGACCTAGAGGATATTGTGGAGTTATTAAGTATAGGTACCTGAGGGTTGAATGGAAAGAAAATATTGGCAGTTTTAGGTCTTTCTTGCTCTGCCTTTGCTCATTGTCATGGTATTAGCCAGAGAGCTGGGCTTTTACATCAAAACATTAGTAAGCCGTAAAGCATATCTTGAGATAATCTAACACAGCAAGAGCTAATTTGGCAGAATTTCTGAAGCAGTTCAGTATTTCTAATAAATTAATCTATTTTGATACCCTTTGGGTACTTTCCTGGCAAAATGGTAAATTGTGCAACTGGAGACTAACTCAGATTTTGGATTAGCCTGTGACTTTGATCTTACATAAGTGAGTTTCACCAATAAAGCTTCTGTTTAGAATCTGAAAGAAACCCTGCTTTATTTAAGAAAGTTTTTAGCTATTTTTTGTTGGTAATGAGAGTTCAGAATTACCCTTCATGGTGAGTCAATTTATTAATAATGGGTTCTTAATTGAGAGGTCTTGTTCCCCCCATCTAGAATATGTCTCTTGCAAACTCTAAATAATACCATTATTGATGATTCAGAAAATTAAGATATAAGATGAAGTAACACTAGTTTTGAAGACTTTTCAGTTTGCACACGGCATTGCACACCTGTGAGAGAATGGACAATAATAAATGTGCAAATGATATATGTATATGTGATTTATTTACTCATTCAGTGAGTATTATTGGGTGGTCATGGTGTATTGAGCACTATATTAGAGTATACCAGATGAAAAGACAATGTACTTATATCCTCAATGCCCAAATGGGAATATGAATTAAATGAGAAGTCCACAGGTGGTTTATGCATATATTCTTCGGTAGCAGAGATTGGCAAGGAATTAGAAAAGAAATTGAAGAAGAGTTGACTTGGAGAATGGAAGATGAATGTAATGGCTTTGAATTGGAAAATGGTAGGGAGCAGTTTTGGGGGAAGTCACTACGTCTTTCCCTGTATCATGTATTTTGAGGGACTGCATGTAGCTGATAGGGCTAGAAAAACATGGAGTCCTTGTGAAAATAGAAGAAATTGTGATCAAACTTATGTTTTAGAAATACTGTCTGAGAGCAAATCTTAAAATGCCTTAGTGTGGACAGAGTTGGAAAGCCCCGTCAAAAGTCTGCTGGCCCAATCATGCAGTCAGAGATAGACAGGCTAGGTGTCTGCAAGAGTGAAGGGGGGGACCTGAGAGTAGGCGCCTAGGAAGAGAGGGCAGGGCTTGATTCACATAGGTCCTTATTTGACCAGGGAGTTTGTGGAGACTCTTATGAAAGCTGTGGATCCATATCCCAAGAAAAATGCATAAGATACATGTAAAATTAATATGCAGTTCCAGAAATCCATTGATAGGCTATCTGAAGTGATGGATCCCAGGTTTGGAACCTTTGATCTGTAGAATGGTAGAATGGTGGAGAGAAGAGTCAATAACTCCATGTTTACTGGAGCCTGGGGATTTGGAATATTGGCCCAACCAACAGACTTGGCTGGTTGGGTCTTAGAGAATGTTGGGGGGCCCAGCGTAGCCACACATAAACTCTTTCCCCCGACCCCTGCTCCTTCTCTCCTCCTAGCACAAAGACACAGAGGATCTGGCTAGCCCACACCCTAAGAAGTTTGTGCCAAAAGATCCTAACTTTCCAAGCAAGCTGTGGAATGTGCCTACTCCCTTAGCCCCATATGAAAGGGGTCTATAACTGTTCCTGGGGCGCAGACCCTCAGGCGGGTAACCCTCCCCTTTTCAATATGGCCTGAACATCTTTGTGGCCCTCTCTGGGCACCATTGTTTACCAGCAGTTCTCAACCTGTGGGTTGTGACCCCTTTATAACAATGAAAATACATCCTGCAGATCAGATATTTACATTACAATTCATAACAGTAGCAAAATTACAGTTATGAAGTAGCAACAAAAATAATTTTAAGGTTGGGGGTTACCACAACATGAGGAACTGTATTAAAGGGTAGTGACATTAGGAAGGTTGAGAACCACTGGTTTACGCCTTTCAGAGGGCAAGATGGATTCAATTTTGAACACTGAGCTTTCCCCATAAGAACGGCACATTTGCCTCTTACAGTTTTTTTTTTTTAGGTAGAGTCTCATTTTGTTGCCCTTCATAGAGTACCATGGCGTCATAGCAAGCTCAAACTCTTAGGCTTAAGAGATTCTTTTGCTTCAGCCTCCAGAGTAGTTGGGACTACAGGTGCCTGCCACAATGCCCGGCTATTTTTAGAGACGAGGTCTTACTCTTGCTTAGGCTGTTCTCGAACACCTGAGCTCCAGCATTCCACCTGCCTCATTTTCCCAGAGTGATAGGATTATAGGTGTGAACCAGTACGCCTGGCCCTCTTAAAGTATTTATTGGTGGCTCATTCTGGTAATCTTAGCAATTTGGGAGGCTGAGGCAGGAGGATTGCTTAGGCTAGGGGTTCAAGATCAGCTTCAGCAACATAATGACATCCTGTCTCTACAAAAAATAGAAGAATTAGGTGGGCGTGGTGGCACATACCTGTAGGCCCAGCTACTTCAGAGGCTGAGGAAGGAGGATTGCTTGAGCCCTGGAATTTGAGGTTGCTGTGAGCTATGATGGCACCTCTGCACTCTAGCCCAGGCAACAGGAGAGCCTATTCCCCCTCCCCCCAAGCTTTATTGAACACATATTCTGTGCTAGAGACTGTCTGATGCTGGATTAAGTCAAGCATAACGTATGCTTGACTAAATGTAGGGTCTAAATACACAGACACAGAGATAAATATTAATCCTGGTAGAGCCGCAGCTTTAAATGTACTGTGCTCTGTTTTAAAGTTCTCCAAGCCGTGGCTTTATTTTGCTTGTTTAGTGTAGGAAGTTGTCTTCTTGTTGTGCTTTGTCAGTCTTGACTTTGGACATTTAGTAGGCATTTATGTTCTTAATCCTTTTTTTTTTTTTAATTTTTAATTTTTTTTATTAAATCATAGCTGTGTACATTAATGCAATCATGGAGTACAATGTGTTGGTTTTATATACAATTTGAAATATTTTCATCAAACTGGTTAAAATATGTTCTTAATCTTTGAGTGGAAATGTAATTGCTGGAGACTACTCAGAATGAGGCTGGAAAAAAAATGTGGATTATCACATTTAGGGGGGTCTTATTTCTACATGTTGAATGGTTTTTGCTTTTGCATATTGTAGCTGACAAACTTCTTAAGTAATAATTTCTGCCTGGGAAGAGCCACTTAGAGAGTTTCTTGGATCCTCGGAGCACTGGTGATTTGTAAAACAGGTTAGGAGGGGATTGTGAAATCAGTGTGCCCTCCAGGTGTGTGAGGTCATCTGGTCTGACTTCCTTTCTACCAGGTTAAAGCCACACCTCTGGGATCCAGGAAGCTGACTATGCACCAGGTTCAAAGACATTTTGTACTCCAGTACTTTTCCGCTTTTTTTTCCCCCCAGTGTTTTCTGTGATTTCCATCTTTAAGCTTATTGTTGAGGTAGGTTTATAGGATCTGCTCCCTTTGGGCAGGCTTCCTCCACAATACCAAGGGCTGTAGCCAGGCAGCCCCATGGTGACCCTGTCAACTACATTGATAGCCAGAATGAGCCCTTGTACCACTCTGTGGTCTTGCCTCTTACAAAGTATGGTTCCAGGATTAGGAGTATTAGCATCATCTGCGAACTTGCTAGAAATGCATATACCGCATATACTCGAGTATAAGCCGAGTTTTTTCCGGCACAAAATTTGTGCCAAAAAACCCGAACTCGGCACAAATTTTGTGCCGAAAAAACTTGGCTTATACTCGAGTATATAGATACTCAGTTCCTGCTCTTGACTTACTGAAACAGTCTACATATTTTAAGATCTCACAGTTAAAGCCTGAGACTGGGCTAGTTCACCTGCTGTGGAGGAACCTGGGCTCTCAGCACCCGTTGTTGAAGTTCAGGGCCTTTTCCATTTCTTTTCTTTCTTTTTTTTGAGACAGAGCCTCAAGCTGTCACCCTGGGTAGAGTGCTATGCCATCACAACTCACAGCAACCTCCAACTCCTGGACTCAAGCGATTCTCCTGCCTGAGCCTCCCAAGCAGTTGTGACTATAGGCACCTGCCATAAAGTCCGGCTATTTTTTTTTTTTTTTTTTTTTTTGGTTGCAGCCATCATTGTTGTTTGGCGGGCCCCAGCTGGATTCAAACCCACCAGCTCACATGCATGTGGCTCCATTTCTTCTCTTTTTTCTTTTTTTGATATGGAATCTCACTTTGTCGCCATTGGTAGAGTCCCGTAGTGTCACAGCTCACAGCAACCTCAAACTCATGGGCACAAGCGATCCTCTTACTTCAGCCTTACTCAACCAAGTAGCTGGGACTATAGGAGCCTGCCACAATGCCCAGCTATTTTTACAGAGGAGACCTCACTCTGGCTCAGGTTGATCTCTAACCCTTGAGCTCAGGTAATCCACCTGCCTTGGCCTCCCAGAGTGCTAGGATTATAGGTATGAGCCACCACACCTAGCCTTTTCTATTTATTTTCTACTCAGGTGATGAGGAACATCTGGTCACCAAAATTCATATAGTATTAATTTTCATGGAATTAAAGATGACTTAGGTGCCTCCTAGCCTTCTCTTTTATAAGCTTAATAACTGAAGTTCGTGTGATGACTTTTCTCCTAGAGAAGATTATCTTTGAGCTTTTCATCCTATAATGCTTCTTGTCTGCTTCCTAGATGATTTCTTAAAAATATGATTTCTGAGATGGGCAAAATATTCTTATCAGTACCTGGTTGTGACTGAGTAAGCAAAATAATTTCTGATCCCTCTTAGTCTTAAGATCTAGGGACATTTAGCTGTATATTTTTTGCTTCATTTTGAAAGGCTCTTTTTTATGCAATAAAAATAGCAACTAATCCTTCCTTGAGGGAACTTCAAATACAAAAAGTACTGACTCTTGTTTGAGAAGAGTCAGCCAGTGGTCTTTGGAGTTAGTCCTTTTGGGTTGGTATTTTGATCTTATTTTAAAATAGAGAAAGGAAAGAGACCAAAGGAAGGAAAAGAAGGGGAAGCAAAGAGAACCAGATTAATAATCAAAAGCAGAACTATTAAAAGTACAATGGGAGGTAAATTTACTGTTTTTTGATAATTGCTTTATAAATCTTCTGGTTCTGTGAATGGGAATTCCCTGAAGAATTAACATTGTTTATGTAAAAAGTTCAATTTTGGGCTGGATATGTGGCTCATGCCTATAGTCCTAGCATTTTGGGAGGCCAAAGAGGGTGGATTGCTTGAGCTCAGGAGTTTGAGATCAGCTTGAGCAAGAGTGAGACCTGATCTCTACTTATAAATAGAAAAACCATCTGGGCATGGTGATGCACACTTGCAGTCTCAGCTACTCTGGAGGCTGAGGTAGAAGGATCACTTGAGCCCAGGACTTTGAGATTGCTGTGAGCTATGATCATGCCTGGGTAGCACAGTGAGAGTCTGTCTCAAAAACCCCACTCAAAAACTGGTGAATCTTTGGCATATTATATTCAGCATTTTGTGTATCTTGTCACAAATGGAAGAGACAATAGTATTTCATTAATTGTTTCTTATCATATTTGCAGGAAGATGTAGGGTCAGCATTACCTTGCCAGGTTGTAATTTAATGAACTAGCAGATGCTTGCTGTGCAGCTGATTAGTCTATGCACCTTAAGTGTGGCTTTTGTTGTACACTGATGTCTGTTTATTTGATGTCCTGCCTTTGATATTTCCTTTTGTTGAGTTTTTGAATCTCTGTTAATCCTAAACATTTATGGGTCTGGTAAGGCTGTGAAAAGTCAAGATTCATTTGGGCGCACACTGCATGCTGATTGTCTAGGCTGCTAACAGATGCAGTTGAGCCTCTGTGATTGGACATGTACAGAATTAACATGAAAGCATTTCTTTCTTTCCCAAGCAGGAACATGGGGTCTGAATTAGTGCGAAAGAATGCAAGGATGTACAAATTTGAATCTAGGTGTTCTGTGTTACCCAGAAAACTGCCATTGTCCTATTTTCTTTCTTTTATTTTTTTTTTTGACCACAAAATCTAAATTCCTCCTCTCCCCAAGGAGCGTGTTTTCCAGGGATACTATAAAATCAATAAGAAATACTTCAGGATGACAAGGCATTTATAACCAATGATGGACTGTTGTTTGGTTATTTACATTCTCCTCCTTGGATTTTTTTTTTTGAGACAGAGTCTCAAGCTGTCACCCTGGGTAGAGTGCAGTGGCATCACAGCTCACAGCAACCTCTAACTCTTGGGCTTAAGCAATTCTCTTGCCTCAGCCTCCCCAGTAGCTGGGACTGCAGGTGCCCAACACAATGCCCGGCTATTTTTTGGTTGTAGTTGTCATTGTTCCTTGGTAGGCCCAGGCTGGATTCGAACCTGCCAGCTCCGGTGTATGTGGCTGGCGCCCTAGCCACTGAGCTACAGGCGCTGAGCCAAGGATATTTTTTTATTTTAGAGTTGTGCTGGCTTCTTTTTTGCTGTATATTACATGTGATGTGTAGAGGTTAAAGTGCAAAGGGAAGAAGGGTGGATAGAGAGGTATTGGGATTTGACTTATTTTAATAAGGAACAGTTCTGACTAAAGATTTTTTTGTGAACACATGGTTATGACCTAAAATCCCTTGTCTTAGTTCAGGCTGCTGTAAAACAAAATATTGTAGTTTGGGTACCTTAAACAACAGATTTTTGTATCTCCTTGTTGTAACTTCAAAATTGGGGTGCCACCCACGATTTTGGATTCTGATGAGGGTTTTCTCCCAGGTCGCAGTCTGCCCTGCTTGTCCTTATATCTTCACATGGTACAAAGGGGGCAAAGAGCTTCCTGGGGTCTCTTATAAGACCACTAATCCCATTCCTGAGGGCTCTACTCTCTAGACCTAACTTTTGCCCAAATGCCCCATCTCCTAATTCCGTTGCATTGGGTGTTAGGAATTCAGCATACAGATTTGGTGGGGATGAGGGCACAAACATTTGGTCCATTGTATCTCTTCAAATAATGTCAGCTTTCATTAGCATTAGGACGGATTACATTGACTGAGTTGATTAGAGGTAGATTTTCAGAAATAACTTCAAGTATCTGAGACTATAAAGAGGATGGCTGCTAACTGAGAGGACCTGTGGTCCCTTAGGACTGATGCATGACCATGAAGTGATTCAGGGCACTTGTACCACTGAGAAGGGTAAAATTAAAAATGTAAAAATCAGAAGATAACTGTACTTTCTCTTTCCTGAGGGTTGGGTTTATCAGGAAAGTATATTAGTAATCTATTGTGTGACAAACAACTTTAAAATCTGAGGGCAATTGCGCCCAGACAATTCCAAACAATTGCGAATGTTTATTACCTCATAATTTCCATGAGTTGGGAATTTGGGTAGTTTCTGCCCGGGGACCTCCATGAAGTTGGAATCATATGGGGGGGCCATAATCATATGAAGGCTTGACCCTGGCAGGGGATTCACTTCAAAGGTGCCTTATTGATGTGGTCAGTAAGGGTTGGTGGGAGGCCTTCGGGCCTCTCAAACACAATTTCCACAGAGTGCTGGCCTGCAAACACAATATAACAGCTGGATTTCTCCACAGTGAACTATCTGAGCTGCAGCAAGATGGAAACTGCAATGGTTTTTATTTGCTAACCAGGAAGTTCCACACCATCGCTTTAATATGCTATTGGTGACGTAAGTCAGCCCTGTTCATCGTGGGAGGTAACTAGACCAGGGCATGAATGGCAGCAGGCCAGGACCATTGGGGGCTGTCATGGAGCTGGCAGCCACATAGGACACTTGATTGGCTTTTTATCTTAGATGCTTTTCTCTTTCTAATGTTAAGTACTGTGGTTTGAATATCTGTCCCCTCCAAAATTCCTCTTGAAATTTAATCTCCTATGTATGTGGCAGTATTAAGAGGTGGGGGTCTTTAAGAGATACTTGTGTCCCGAGGGCACTGCCTTCGTGGATTAATGGCTTATCATGGGGGTGAGTGTGGTTATTTTATGACAGTGGTTCTCAACCTGTGGGTCGTGACTCCTTTGTAACAAGGAAAATACATCCTGCGTATTAGATATTTATATTACGATTCATAACAGTAGCAAAATTACAGTTATGAAGTAGCAACGAAAATAACTATAGTTGGGGGCCACCACAACATGAGGAAGCGTATTAAAGAGTCGTGGCATTAGCAGGCATTAGGAAGGTTGAGAACCACTGCTTTATGAGAAGAGGAAGAGACTTGAGCTAGAACTCTCAGACCCCTCACCATAAGATGCCCTGGAACCTTGGGACACTAATAAAATAGAGTCCCCACCATCAGCAAGCCCCTCACTGGATGTGGCCTCTTCACCTTGGACTTAGCCTCCATAATTGCAAGAAAATAAGTTCTTTTTCTTATAAATTATCCAATTTCCTATATTGTGTTATAAGTAATAGAAAATAGATTAAGACAGGCAGAAAATACTAAATTGCAACTTAAACTGTAGTATATGGGAGATAAGTGTCTTCAATTCAGGAGAGAGAAATCATCCAGCTTCGGGTGAGGATTTGCGTATTGTTAATTAAAGTATTTTAATACAAATTCAAGTAGGAATTAGCATACTTAATATCCCATTACCTTTGTTGAGCACTAAGAGTACCTAGTAGGGGGCTGAACTATAATTATAGGTCCACCAAGAGAGTGTAATTTAGCATTTGTGTCTGACTTACGCCTCATAATGTGTTCATTATATGTAAAGTTCTTTTGGAAATTTGGTCAGTTGACTACCTTCAGATCGCTTTCATAAACTGCACAGCCTTGACCATGAGTGCTCGTTACTTTCTGTATCTGTGATTTTCAGCTGGTGTGCTGTGGAACTTTCTAAAGATCAGTAATTAAATTATTTTTGAAAGAATTTCAAAGCACAGTAAATATATTCTCATTTCTACTCTTTTTTGAGTCAGCATAATTTAAGTGTGCCATGGAAGTTTAACTATGGGTTCAAGTGTGCTGTGAGATAAAAAAGGTTGAAAAACACGGCTCTGTGTGGTTAATTGGAACTTTAATTTTAGGTTTCAATTTTGGCATAGGGTCTCATGGGAGAAAGTTCATTACTGCATTTGACAAAGGGCCCACGTTGGTGTTGAGTCTCCTCGCACCCATTTATTCTTGGGATGCTTTCTGCGTGTTGATGGAGAGTTTTCACTGCATTGTGCTCACTGCCTTGATAAAGGCCTTGAACTCCCCTTTGTGCTTTAACCTTGGCCAAGTCTGTATGGCTGACCTTGCACTTTTGAGAACTTTGCTGTTTCCTCTGGGCAGCCTGAACACTAGCCATTTAATAGCAATTAAAAGCAAGGGCTGTTCCTCTCAATGGATTGTTATTAATTACAGCCTGTGTTCCAGTAATCTGACATGGAGTGGTTTCCTCTTGTTCCATTGAAGACTATTTTAGCTCTCTTGTTTTTGGTTGACTGATAAAAATCTGAGAAACAGGCAAATGTTCCTTTGAGAATAGGAAGAGTGACGGCCAGGAGAGGTGTCTGGGAGTTGGAAGACATGAGCTCTGCTCTTCCTGGCTGTGTCCGTGGGTTTGGTTGGGCATTTCGAGGTAACGTGGTGATATCACGTAGCCCTAGGTCTGTGTCAGGGACCAGGTTCTGGTTTTAGCCTCAACACTAACAGGTTGTGTAACATGATCAAGTAATGTCATCTCTCTCTATACCAGTTTACTGGTCCATAAAGTCAAGAGTTTAAACAGAGTTATCTTGATTATCCCTTCTGCCTCTAAAATTCTGCTCAAAATTGGCTGTTGTCCTTATGATTAATATAAAATGTTAGGTGATTAATCAAGGTTAATTCTTTAACTTAAGGTGTTGAGAATGTTTTTTTTTTTTTTTTTTTTTTTTTAAAAGAGGTTCTTTGGGCATGTAGCAGTGTGGGAGAATCTGATGGTCTCTGATGTTTGGTGTAGTTAGTAGGAGGTTTTCTCCATGAACAGTTTGGGAGAGTTCTAGTTTCTGCCAGAATATGGACGACAGAAGAGTAGATTTGGCTTGGTGTTTTTGAAGCACTTCTCAGTTCAGTTGAGATTTTAAAGGAAATCTCTGGATAGAGGATAGTGGTTCCTTGGTATCTATGGGTGATTGGCTCCAGGACCTCCTACGGATACCAGAATCCATGCATGCTCAAGTCTCTGATATAAAATGGCCTGATATTTGCATATAACCTGCACACATCCTCCTATATACTTCAGGTCATCTCTAGTTTACTTATATTACCTAATACAGTGCCTATAGTCCTTGATGTGGTAAATTCAAGTTTTGAATTTTAGAACTTTGTGGAATCATTTTTTGGAATATTTTCAATCTGTGGTTATGTATACGGAGGGCCAGATGTATTATTACTATTTTTTGTTTTGTTTTGTTTTTAGAGACAGAGTCTCACTTTATCACCCTTGGTAGAGTGCTATGATATCACTGCTCACAGCAACCTCCAACTCCTGGGTTTAGGTGATTCTCTTGCCTCAGCCTCCCGGGTTGCTGGGACTACAGGCACCTGCCACAACGCCCGGCTATTTTTTTTGTTGCAGTTTGTCCAGGGCTGGGTTTGAACCCACCACCATTGGTATATGGGGCCAGCGCCCTGCTCACTGAGCCACAGGTGCCAACCCCAGAAGTATTATTTTTAATTCAGAAATCTAGAATGAGTTCTATTCAATTAATGAAGCATAGTGGTTTTTTTGTTTCACTAAAAATCAGAGCATACAATTGGTTGAAGGTTTGAGATGTAGGATGGATGATGTTCTTTCATACGAAACAATAGAATTTCCTTCATGTTGTGATGAGTTATGTAGGGAAAAAAATGTTTTGAGATTGTCATTGATTTATGTAATCTGGGTGTATTGAGGCTTTGCTTCTAGGTACTTTTTCCTGTCAAGCTGCGGTTAATGGTGGAAAACATCCCAGTTATGTATGTAATAGACGTTGAATGAATGAATGTTCCCAAACGAATGGAGTGATTTAGTAACTGATTTAGCATTAAAAGAGAGAGATTGCAAAGGGGAATCCTTCACTCTAAATTCTGAAAACTGGCGTGAGAGAATAAACCACTCTAGGGATAGAGTGCTATTTTCTTAAGTGTTCAAGGGAGTTGAGCTGTCCTGCTTGGTGTATGGATGAGTGCCGTGGCTGTTAGATCTGGATGGCATTTGAGTTACAAATTTTGGAAGAATATTACTTATTGTGGTCTTTAGCACATAGGTTTTCTTTTTTATTATAATAACAATTCATTTGTATTTCATTTATGAAGTATAATTTTAGTTATTTTTCTAAATTTTAACTATATTGACTGCTAATTCTATTAGTGAAATGTGTTAACTATTTGTAACAATTTTATTAGTTTTTAACTTAGTAGGTATACAGGTGGTTTTTAGTTACATGGATGAATTATATAGTGGGAAAGTTTGCGACTTTTGGTGTACCTGTCACCTGAATAGTATACATTATACTTAATAAGTAATTTTTCTTCTCTTACTCCCCTCTCATCCTCCCCCCTTCTGAGTCTCCAGTGTCCCTGTGCCACTCTGTATGCCCTTTGCACCTGTAGCTTAGCTGTCACTCATGTGAGAACATGTGGCAGGTATATGGTTTTCCATTCCTGAGTACTTAGGATAATGGCTTCCATTTTCCTCCAAGTTGCTGCAAGTGACTTTATTTCATTGTTTTTTGTGGCTGGGTAGTACTCCATAGTGTGTGCGTGCATGTGCACATCTGTCACATTTTCTTTATCCACTAATCAGTTGTTGGGCATTTAGGTTGATTCCATATCTTTGCCATTTTGAATTGTGCTATGATGGGCATATGAATGCTGGTGTCTTTTTAATATAATGACTGCTTTTTCTTTGAGTAGATATCCTGTAGTGGGATTGCCAGATCGAATGGAAGGCCTCCTTTTAGTTCTTTGAGGAGATTCCTGTTTTTCATAGAGGTTGCACTAATTTACATTCCCCCCAACAGTGTATAAGTATTCCTTTTTCATTGTATCTGAAGTCAACATCTGTTGTTTTTGTCTCATTAATAATGGCCATTCTGACTGGGGTAAGGTGGTATCTCATAATGGTTTAATTTGCATTTCTCTGATTAGTGATGTTCAGCACTTTTTCATGTTTCTTGGCCATTTATATGTCTTTGGTTTTTTTTTTTTTTGCAGTTTTTGGCCGGGGCTGGGTTTGAACCTGCCACCTCCAGCATATGAGGCCGGTGCCCTACTCTTTTGAGCCACAAGCCACAAGCGCCACCCCATTTTTTTTTTTTTTTTGAGACAAGAGTCTCAAGCTGTGCTCTGGGTAGAGTTCTGCACTGTCACAGCTCATAGCAATCTCCAACTCTTGGGCTCACGCTATTCTCTTGCCTCAGCCTCCCAAGTAGCTGGGACTACAAGTGCCTGCCATAACACCCGGCTATTTTTTGTTCAAGTTGTCATTGTTGTTTAGCTGGGCTGGGCTGGGTTTGAACCCATGAGAGTCTGTTTATGTGGCGCCCTACCCACTGAAATACAGGTGCTGCCCCTTTTTTTTTTTTTTTTTTTTTTGAGATAGTCTTGCTATGTAGCCCTCAGTAGAGTGCTGTAGTATCACAGCTCACAGCAACCTCCAACTCCGCTCAAGCGATACTACTGCCTCCGCCTCCCAAGTAGCTGGGACCACAGGCACCCGTCACAATGCCCAGCTATTTTTTGGTTGCAGCTGTCATTATTTTTGGGAGGCCCGGGCTGGGCTCAAACCTGCCAGCCCCGGCGTATGTGGTTGGCGCCCTACTCACTGGGGTACAGGCACCGAGCCTATATGTCTTCTTTTGAAAAAGGTTCATAGCAATTTGCCCGCTTTATAATGGGATAATTTTTTCCCTTGATGGGTTTTTATTGCAGATTCTAGATATTAGCCCTTTGTTGGACGTATGACTTGGGAGTGTTTTCTTCCATTCTTTTTTTTTAAGCAAAAGGATAGAGTTTTAAAGGTAAAATAGATAGATAAGCAGAACAGGGGGAAAAGTACCTCTGGCAACAGAGAGGGGGGCCAATTGGCAGCCTCATTTTTGTCCATTCTGCAAGTTGTCTGTTTATTCTGTTGATTCATAGACTTCCTAGACCAGATAGTATGTTGGCAATGCCATACAAATAAGCACTGGTCTTCTGTCAGTTGTAAATGTGTGTTTGGAAGACAGTATTGTATCAATGGGAAGAGGGAGGTATCGAGTAAAAATGAGGTGGGTAATAGAAAAGTCCTAATTTTCTTGGCTTTCCATTTTTAAAATATTCAGAATCAAACTTGAAAAGCTAGAGACATGGACCTGTGGAGAGAGACCGACAACATACACTTTATAGTTGGTTTTCTGTGGGAATTCCATTACCACAATTTGGTGAAACCTACTTTCTTTCTATTTGAAACTGCGTTTAAATAAAGATAATTGGCCTGTAATCCCACCTGCTCGTCATTTTTTCTTTAGCTCCCCCCTCCTAGCCCTTATAAAGTGTATCAGAGGCCCCTGGCTCTCACATTCAGGTGGGCTCAGGCAGTGGAAATCAGAGCAGGATGAGTTTGGGGTGGTATGTATTTTATGCCTGCATCCTGCGAGGCAGCCCTGCCATTAGATTGAGGTGGTCACTGCTTTTCACTGTTGCTGTTGAACTGGAACTGTAGTTTTCTGTTGGTGGGTGTGAGATACTGTTATTACAGTTTTTCTCATGAAAACATATTTTAATTTGTTTCTCCAATGATTTGTCCTTGGACAAGTCAGAGGACTCAGTTTGATTTCCAGTGCCCAAGAGCAGTACTACTTGTTAGAGAACCTTGTTACGGAGGAAGAGCATTGAGACTGTAACAGCTTGCAGTTAGTGAAGCAGTATCCTGTGTCTGAAGCAGTGACCAGATGTTGGAGGCCAGACAGAGTCCTGTCTGCCCTGAAGGAATGGGCAGAGGCCTTGGAGTAGGACCCCCACTAATGCTGTGCGCTCATGTCTGGAAACAGCAGGTTAGGAGAAGAACCTTATATAAGAGGATGAGTATCCTTAAAGGAGAACTTGGCTTATAACAAGTACTGTATGATTATGATCTAGTCTAATCCATTCATATTTAGGGTAAAAAATGTTAACTGGGAATGTTAACTTTAATTCAGTCAAGAATACTTACTAGAAGGTCTGACAGCTCATTTTTTGGTGTGTATTCTACTCTGTGCAGAGTTTCTAAAATCATATGCATATCTTGGACTTGATTTCCTTGTCTGTAAGTCAAAGATGATGTTGGCTTTTCTTTAGCTTTTGTTTGTTTTTTAAAATTATTATTATTATTTGAGACAGAGTCTCACTGTGTCGCCTCAGTAGAGTGCCGTAGTGTCACAGCT
Organism: Loris lydekkerianus; assembly: GCA_963574355.1. NCBI lineage: Eukaryota > Metazoa > Chordata > Mammalia > Primates > Lorisidae > Loris > Loris lydekkerianus. Next base: position 6,039 of record CAUYPK010053387.1, on the reverse strand, counting down.
CACAGCAATGTCAAACTCTTGGGCTTAAGTGATTCTCTTGCCTCAGCCTCCCAAGTAGCTGGGACTACAGGTGGCTGCCACAACGCCCGGCTATTTTTTGTTGTAGTTGTCATTGTTTAGTTGGATCCGGCCAGGATCAAACCCGCCACCTCCATTGTATGTGGCTGGCGCCCTGCTCACTGAGCTATGGATGCTGAGCCAGCTTTTGTGTTTTAAGATTTGTGAAGTCTGAAGTTGATTGCAGGGAAGACTTCTTGAAAACATCACCAGTTGACTTTATTGAAATATAGCTGGACTGGGTTATATCACTGGCCTTCTACGATTGCTTTGTTATGATTATTTAAAAAATATATAACTTTACTAAGATATAATTCAAGTACCATAAAATTCACCCCACCTTCCTTTCCTTTCCCTTATCTTCCCCCCCCTCCCCTCCCCATCTCTCTCCCTCTCCATCCCTCTCCGTGTCCCTTTCTCTCTGTCTCTAAGCAATTCTCCTGCTCCAGCCCTCCTAACTACAGGCACATGCCACCATGCCCGGCTCACTTTTCTGTGTTTGTAGAGATGGGATCTTATGCTTGCTCAGGCTGGTCACAAACTCCTGTGCTCAAACAGTCCTCCTGCTTGGCCTCCCAGAGTGCTAGGGATTACAGGCTTCCTTACAGGCAAGTGACTTTTAGTAAATTCTGTGAAATATATCGTGTTTCATTTTTCCATTCATCAATTAGTGGACATTTGAATTATTTCTCCTTTTTGGCTGTTATGAATAGTGCTTCTGGCTTGGCGCTTGTAGCTCAGGGGCTAGGGCTCCAGCCACATACACTGGAGCTGGGTTCGAACCCAACCTGGGCCTGCCAAACAACAATGACAACTACAACAAAAAAATAGTTGGGCATTGTGGCGGGCGCCTGTAATCCCAGCTACTTGGGAGGCTGAGGCAAGAGAATCGTTTAAGCCTAAGGTTGGAGGTTGCTGTGAGCTGTGATGCCACTGTACTTTACCTAGGGCAACATAATGAGACTCTGTCTTAAAAAAAAAAAAAAAAAAAAAAAGAATAGCACTTCTGTGAGCATTCTTGTACAAGTTTTTACATGAGCATATGTTTTCGTAGGAGCTGCTTTTGCTTTGTTTCTAGCTGAGGCTTTCAGTACTAGGATCCTTTGAACACTGTGTGTACCTCCGTTACTTTCAGAGGGGAAGTGGGTTCCTCTGAGGTCGGAAAGATCCTTCCTGGGGAATTAATTCTATGCGGGGTCAGATGGACTCTGTCTGAGGAATGTGAGCGTTCAGGCCCAGCTGTGCAGTGTGGCCTTGGGCGATGAACCTGCCAACCACCTTATTTGTGAGGAAAGAGTGATGTTACTACTGAAAATTGTGACCTTCTCCAGACAGTAGTGAGGATTAATTAGTAAATATAGGCTGTGCTTATATTCATTTCAGAGATAGCCCTGCTTTAAGGCTGAAGGTAGTAAGATCTGTAAGAAAGCTTGAGAAACCCAACTTGTTGTTGCTTTCTTGGGAAGGAGGAGGTATCTTTTGCATGGTTAGGGCACCAATTCATTTCCAGCATTCTAGGTGAGGATTACCAGCTGATGGAAGCCTTAAGGGCATGTGATCAACCCATCCAGGGTAAGTGTGAGAAGCAGAGTACTGGTCGAGATCTTGAGAACGGTACCCTTGAAGGAGGCAGTGTGGAAGTAACCCACTTTCTGGAGTTGCATAGATCTGGACTGGGATCCTGGTTTTGCAGTCTCTCTAGAGTTACTGAATAGGAATGCTGAAGGCTACTTGTAAGAATTGTGGTGAGAATGAAATATGGCAGCAATTGTAAAGAACCTTTCACAGTGGCTGATAAATGGTGGATTATTTGTGATTATTGGTTAATTTCCCTTTTCATCTGGTTTATTGCTGAAGTTCTAGGCAAATTGCCATCTGGAGAGAGATTAGGGTGAAGGGCCAGCCTAGTTTGTAACTATTGGTATTTCTTTGACCTTGGCCAAGATTCCCTTTTCCTTCTACATCTTGAAGGTTAATGTAAGTATTCAAATTCTTAAGCGTCTGGTCTTATTTTTAGACTTACAGGAGTCAATCTATCTTCTTTAAAAAGTTCTTGTCTAGTATTCTTATTAAAGTATCACAAATATGGAGAAGCAAGAATCCAATGTACTCAATTCTATAATAATATGAAGCCAGTACAATCTAATACATGCCCACATAAAAGAAAAACGAATTCAATTCATGGTGGGGGGCCCGGGAACAAGGGAGAGGGGAGGAGGGGCACCATGGGGGGAGGGTCACGGTGTATGGCATACCTCTTGGGGGTAGGACGCTTTTATAAGAGAGACTTTACCTAACAAATGCAATCAGTGCAACCTAATTCTTTGCACCCTCAATGAACCCCAAATTACAAAAAGCAAAAGTTTTTGTTCAAAGTTAATACATTTCTTTTTCATGTTTTATAATTGTTTCGTTCAGTATGGTAGCTACCAGCCACATGTGGCTATTTAAATGTAAATTTTATTAATTAATTAATTTTTTTTAGAGATAGAGTTTCACTTTGTTACCTTTGGTAGAGTGCTGTGACATCACAGCTCACAGCAACCTCCAGCTCTTGGGGTTAGCCGATACTCTTGCCTCAGCCTCCCAAGTAGCTGGGACTACAGGCGCTCACCACAATACCCGGCTATAAATGCAAAACTTACAAATCAATTTCTCCATTATTCTAGCCCCCTTTCAAGTACGCAAGAGCAACACGTGACCAGGAGGTACTATATTAGTGCAGATATGGAACACTTCTGTTATCACAGAAAGTTGTATTGCACAGTATTGTTGTATGTAGAATGAGACTTGAAGAGGTGAAAACCTCACTAGAAGCTCACTCTTGAATTTATTTCTATGACTCTATCTGTGGCTAGAACGCTCTCAATTCTTTGGGATTGCTAAAATATTTGATAGATAACCTGCAGGTGTGACCTACAATAGCATCTTTAGGATAGTTATTTCTCAAGTTTAGGTTTTGAGCTTGAAGATACAAGATAAATTTAGCCTGTAACCCTGTAAACAATCTTGCCAGCTCTCCAGACCTGGAGGGTCATAAGGATTGCCTTGCTTTGGGGGAAAGTTTATATATACTTTGTTTTCAGAATTTTATACTTTATTTTCAGAAGTGTTTTTCTTAGCTCTGGAAAGGCTGTATATATCCAGATCCTAATGTGGACTTATAAATTTGTTTGGCTGGTTCTGTTTGGATATAAGTAACTAAATATTTGTAATATGTATTTGAATGCATGTTTAACCTACTTTTCTGTGTTTTGTTTTCAGAGCATTGGCTTAGTAATCAGAAGACCTCCTGTTTATAATCCTCCACCCACCCCAAGTCCCCTTTTTGCTTTTTTACTTATTGAGCATCTTCTGTGTGAGTTGCTTAGGATGCAAAATTGATCACAGTGTGGTTTCTGCTCAGGACGGGCTCATGTGTAGAATGGTCCATAGCCTGTTTGCTTTATTGCTTTGTTGGTAAATTTAATGGAATGTTAAATGTGAAATGCTGTGTAGACAGGTCCTTGTTACACAGACATCAGGCAATGGGAGAGGTGGAAGTGTGGATGAATGAGATTTTTTCATGAGGGATTTTCAAGAGTAAGAAGAGGTGTGCCTTGAAGCAGGTTAGGTAGGAGAACCTACTAATCCAGGTATTGAGAGGGATGGCTGGGGAATGACTGAATGGAGCAGCTACAAAAATAAGTCTGGGCCAAGGAAACGGTGGAAATCAGTTATCTGCCTTCTGCTGTCTGTGTTTTCTATACTCCTTGGAAACTTTGAGATTAGCAGAATGATCATGAGCCTTGCCGGTGATGAAGGGAGATTTGTTTAGAGACCCATGATGTTTTAAAAGTGTATGCCATGTGTCTGTGTCCTGGGCATGAGCCACCCATGCCAGAAAACTCTTCTGCCTTAGGACAACTTGTGGGATGTGGAGCACAGGGTTGCAGCACTGTGATTTGTTGGCCAGCTTATCACTAGCACTTCCTCTTCATCAGTCAACGCTTACAGGGCTATAAGATAGTGTGCTGCGGTAACTTCCTTTAAAATCATGGTGGCTTGTGGTGAGGCAAAATTATTTTCCCATTTGATTATAGCATTTAACCAGTCTTGGAGATCAGGGCCGTCTTGATATGGATCAGTTCTTTAGCTAAGTATTGTATCAGAGTACGCTTACTAGTCCTTTTTTTTTTTTTTGCAGTTTTTTTTGGCCGGGGCCGGGTTTGAACCTGCCACCTCTGGTATATGGGGCCGGTGCCCTACTCCTTGAGCCACAGGCACTGCCCAATTACTATTCCATTATTTGCCTCTTCATCTTTTAATTTTGCCTTTAAATTTGTAAGTACCTAATATTTTTTAGATTGTTAAAATGTACTTTTTATCTAGTTTTCCTTTTAAAACTCATTTTTTTTTTTTTTTTTAAACAAGCTGTTGAATGTGCAGTAGTGCCAACAAGGAATGCTTTGTATCAGGTTTACAGAATAATACTGTGTTCCCAGGACCAGAGGGGGCTGTTTCAGTACTTTTACTATGGCAGATGGATGGTAGGATGACTTACTGGAAACTGAACTCTTAAGTACTTGGGAGGATGGATATGCAGGCTGATTTGACATTTTGAGCTGACTTTCTTAAATAGATAATAGAGCATACAGATGCCGTACTATTCTACAAGACTAGTGAAGTCTATAGAAATGGAGAGTGCGTGAGACTTGAGTAGTTCTTGTAGGTGGTGCCTACAAATGCGTAAACTAGAAATAGGTACAGCCATATTAAAGATGAGCCTTGATGTGGACAGAATAGTGAATTTCAAGATGTTTCTGCCATTGTCCTTTCAACATGGACAGATGCAGTTAATTGACACTAGTCATTCCCTATCTGTTCTATTTCTAGCATATATTACATTTTAATTTTTATGGATGGTAGGAAACTGGAAACTGAAGTCTTAAGTACTTGGGAGGATTATTGTGTATGATGATTCAACAGGTTTTTTTTGTTGTTTGATTTTGAGACAGAGTCTTACTCTGTTGGTCTGGCTAGAATGCCTTGGTGTCAGAGCTCACAGTAGCCTCAAACTCTTGGGCTCAATGAGTCTTCTTGCTCAATCTCCCTAGTAGCTGGGACTACAGGTGTCTGCTACGATACCTGGCTAGTTTTTCCTCATTCTTGCTCAGACTAGTCTTGAGCTCATGTGTTCAAGCAGTCCACCCGCCTCGGCCTCCCGGAGTGCTAGAATTACAGATATGAGCCCCTGTTCCTGGCCTATGATTTGACAGTTGTGAATTGACTTTCTTAGATAGATATAGGGAGTTTGGGTTTGGGGCTTTGAGCAGCCGAGAATAAGGTCAGTTCATCTTTGTATCCTTGGCTCTAGCACAGTGCCTGGCACATAGAAGGCATTCAGTAAATACCGTATTGATTGAATGAATGAACCATTTTGCATCAAGGCATTTGAGCCAAAGGCAGCCCATTGTTAACCCCTATTGAGCACTTGGAAAGCTTTTTGCTTGTGGTCATGATCTAGCAACTTAAAATCTTTTGCAAAAATGAAAACACCTCCACATGATTTGTCTTTTTCTAATGTCTTAAAACAATAATATTATATCCACAGTCTCCTAAATCTATGTAGTAACTTCTTCCAAGTTTCTGCATTATTCATAACCTTTAAATGTTTTACAATTCTGTCATTGAGAAATCAGGGTGAAGTTGAAGGAATTGCTTATTGTTTCTCACAAACTCTGGGTTCTCCCACTTCTGCACCTTTGCTTAATTAAGTCTCCCCCTTTACCTGGAATGCCCTTCCTCTCCTTCCCTTTGGTCCTTTCCTTTCCTTCCCTTTGGTCCTGTCCTGTCCTTTCCTTTTCCTTTTTCCTTTCCTTTTTCCTTTCCTTTTTCCTTTCCTTTTTCCTTTCCTTTTTCCTTTCCTTTTTCCTTTCCTTTTTCCTTTCCTTTTTCCTTTCCTTTTTCCTTTCATTTCATTTCCTTTCATTTACTTTAATT
>CAUYPK010053382.1:0-25789 GCA_963574355.1 Loris lydekkerianus | reverse complement strand
CAAGCCAATTTCTTTAAGTGTTTTCCCTACACTCTCTTCTAGTATTTTTATAGTTTCATGTCTTAGGTTCCAATCTTTTATCCAGTGAGAATCAATTTTTGTTTATGGTGTAAGGTGTGGGTCCAGTTTCAGTCTTCTATATCAGACTTAATACAGTTGTCAACATACTTTTATTTTTTAAACAGTGTCTCTTACCTTTTCCAGGACTAAGGTTCTGTCTCTAAATATGTTAACTTCTCTATTGGCTTCACTTACACCAGCCCAGAGACAGTAAAAGAATAACAAATACAGCATTTGAAAGAGCTGCAACACTAAGAAGCCATCTTTGTCACAGGGTTCTGTAAAACAATATTACAAAAAGAGAGAAGAGTCACTGTCATGAAACAGAAGGACATCTAGGTCTTAGGAGCAATGCTAAGCTCTGGTTACTTCCAGTATCTCCAAAACAGTCTACTTGGTCATGGTTGTGACTTCTCCTGAGAGCACCACTGTTCATCTAGCCTATTTTATTAACTAACATTAAAAATAATAGTACACTAATCTAACTTTCTTCTGGAAAAGTTATTAGAGAATAGCTTTTTCTCTTTTAGAAGGAATTTAAATTTCCTTTTTACCCAAAACAATGTCATTCTAGTATGGTATTTTGACAGAATGACCAACCAGTGCTTCTCCAAAACCCTCCTGGAGGGGCTTCCTAAAGCCCAGTGGTCTGAGGTTGGTGTGGTGCAACGATTCTGGTCAGATGGTTGGTGTCCTGCTGGCCCTGTAGGCTCGCTCTTCCCATGGCTCCTGGGGTGAGCAGCAGAGCTAAGGTGTGCCATCAGCTGTGAACTCTGGAGTAAGGTCCTCTGACCATGTACTCAGGACAGGCAACGAGAAGGCATGTGCAATCTCCTCACCATTAGCATTTTAAACTGAACTGTTAACAAAAACAAAAAGAACAACTGATAGGAGGTAGAATTTCTAAGATCATGGTCCACATTTGATAAATGTCACTCTAACAATGGCCTATGATGCTGAGAAGGCCAGAGCCACCACTGTGAGCTGGTGATGCTGTGCGTGGCAGCTACAGGCACAGACTGGTGTCACTTAGCATGTTCTTTGAATGCTTTCTATTCCCTTCTTTCCACCTCTCAAAATAAGGTTTGGTCTCACAGCTCCTGCAGGGGTTAAATCCACATGGAGAAGTTCTCTTCAGTAGACTCCACCTTGGCCTGGAAGAACTGTGCTAACACTGAAGTCTACAGATCAGGATTTCGAGTAGTTTAATTTTTGTATCTCTTCAAGCTACCTGTGGTGAAGAGTATAATCCAGGCTGTTACAAAAAGGGGTTTAAATTACCCCCTAGTAATCCCTAGCCACCTCAACTATTAAGCTACTTATTTGGAGACTATGAAGGTAAGCATTTGTCTTTTGTGCTGCATTTATTTCAAACAAGGTATCTAAAACATGAAAGATTTTATCAATTCCCCTCCTTCCACCTACACTTGTGGTGCATCTTACAATGGTATATGTGAAACTTAGTAAATGTGGAATGTAAATGTCTTAACACAATAACTGTGAAATTGCCAGGAAGGCTATGTTAACCAGTGTGATATAAACGCGTCAACTGGTCTGTGAAACTAGTGTATGATGCCCCATGATCATATCAATGTACACAGCTATGATTTAATAAAAAAAAAAAAAATGAAAGATTTTAGAAAGAAGCTGTAAAACAATAATAACCTCCAAGAATAAATAACTAAACTAATAAATACATGAATTAATCTAAAAATACAACGGACCAAAGAGAGGTATGACTTCATAATTGAACCCCAAACTCATTCATGAAGACAAATATAGAGGTTGACCTCACCATAAATATCTCCCTTTTCTTCATTCTTACCTGAAAAATATGATTTAGATTCTATTAATAGAGTTAGACATTTTAGGTTCTATTAATAGAGGTAGACATTTAAAATAGACATTTTAATTTAAGCCCTGATATTTCTGAAAGGCCAAGAAATAGCAGAATCTAAAACTCTGATCCATACAAAGTACTTCAAATCATCAATACTTTTATGTAGAGGAAATAAATTATTATGCAATAGCTGAAAAGATCTGCTGAGCTATATCTTATGCTGTGATCATTTACTCAAGAAGTTCCAAGAATTTACAAACTACTATTTTGAGCTTAGGCTTCAAAAAATCTTGATGATTACAATAAATAAAGATGAAAAAGTATATACCAATAGACTGTATGAAGGAAAAAACATTTAAACTGTCCAAAAAATTATCTGTATTTAATATTAAAATCTGTACTCCCCATGGCTGATCTCTTTAGGTTTATATTAAAATGAGTTTAGATTTTCAACTCTTGCTGAATGACAGAAGCAAAATTAATATTAACATTTTGCTATAAATAATGGACAAAGGTTTAATATACTTAATTGATATAGGTACAAATCAATAGGAACAGAGAAATACCTGAAAGGAAGAATGAGCACAGGGAATGTCACCAATTCATAAATATGTTTTAGAAGGAAAATATTCATTTCTAAGTTAAAAAATGCAAAGCAGACCAAGAGGCAATTTAAAATTTTACCTATCAAACTGGGCAAGTTTTGTGGGCTTTTTAATGTGAGGACGGGCCTGTCATAGGCACTATGTAAGGATGGGTGGGGTATCAAGAGGCAGTCTCTCAGCAAGGAAATTCTGTCCAAAATATCAACAGCAAAGAATAATTCTCTTATATTAAATTTCTGTAAATAACCTCAGTACTTGGCAAGTACCCCTCACTCCCCTCTCTATTTTCCAAAACCTTTAAAGCAGTACTTTTAATCATTTTACTTTTATATTTAAATCCCTTAAAGATTCTCATCCTCATTGCCTTCAGAAAAAATTAAACTTGAAATATTTTACATACTCTTTCAGGATTTCACCTTGATTCTTTGTCAGTGGCTCTTACATACTAACATATTTACAATATACACTGAAATTTTAATGCAATTTTTCATCTATGTGCCTACAAGTAAGCTGTTCCCTCACATTATGGTAAGGTAGGTAGGTATATATATATATATATATATATATATATATATATATATTTTTTTTTTTAATTTTTACAAAAATTCTTGTGTATTATTATCTCCATTTTGCAGATGAGGAAACTGAGGCTTAGAGGCCAAGGCCTAGTGTATCACTGAAAGAGAACAGAGATCTATTTGTCTCTCAAAACTGCTCTTGCTTGCTACATAACATGATCTATTTATTGTGTGCTGATATTTTCAAGGGAAAAATGAAAACAAATGTAAAATGTATGACTTTGGGAAGATACATGCATACATGAAAACACTAACATGGGCCTATTTACCTTTGTTCACAGAGATGTGCCCGGGGGTGTGTAGCAAGACCCACTGCTAGGACTTTAATTGGACTCCTGTGGGAGTAGTCCTTTAATTTGTTATGTCCCCAAACAAGCTTTCTGGGACTATTTGGGAGGTAGCTATCTGTGTTTCTTGTGCTTGAAACAGGGAGAGAGCTGAAATATATTAATCTCTTTCTGGCTTGCTTGGCAAAAACTGTAAGGTCAAGCTAATTGGTCCAGATCCAGAGGAATCAAGAGGATTCTTTATAGTCTCACAAGGACAAAAAAATGAGGATGATTTGAGAAATCAATGGGAGTTTTCTGGAAGGAGACTGAGAAATATCTGATTGTCAATGGGATAATTCAACTCTGTCATTTCTGAACAGAAAATATTGTGTTTATCTTGGAACACATTTAGCATGAAATAAAAATAAGAGCTTGAGAGTGCCTATAAAAAATTCTAAAACCACACAGCTTTCAGTATTTTATGTTTGTTAAGGCTTTTTATTGTTTAAAAGTTTGTTTCTTGAAACCACTTTTTGATATTTTCAAGTCCTTACCTTGGAATAGATGTACAGACAATAAATATAGATTAATAGCATACAGTTAACTAGAACCAGTATGTCAATAATTCCTTTTTATATTGAATTCCTTTCTTTTGTTCTATTCAGTAAAGTATAGACAAAGCTGAACTGAAGAGAAATGTGCTTAGGAAGGAGAAAAATATTTTTACCAAGAGTTTGCTATGTGACATGTTTCTGTGTTAGAAGTATAAGCAGAGATCTTTGACGAAATTTCCAGAGGCAGTTGCTTTGTGAAATCTTTTAAAACTCTATGTCTGAAGAATATCAATATGCTTTCATTAGCAACAATGAGGTGTAAGTAAATAATTCTATAACATTTCTTTGGAAAAACTTGTGCTTTTTCTTAGAGTTTTGAAGAATAAGACCTTTTCATTTTGATTTTTATCAAATTGGGGTTTGTGATTAATGTGTTTTACTTGTTTGTTAATACAAAATAGGATTATAATACATATAGAAATACTAAAGAAATGAATTAAAATGTATCTTTGTTAATACTTTCTGGTTTGCAGCTCAAACTATTTCAGAAAGAGTGCTATGCTTGCGTTTTTTGTTTGTTTAATGAATGTTCCAGTAGACAGATGGACAGATTAATAGGTAAACATGTATGAATTCTTCAAATTTCAGGTATTTATTTTTTAATATTAATTCTGAAACCCTAAATTAAATCTATTTTTTATTTTTTGGTTAAAAATATAAACACTGTTGGGCAGCACCTGTTGCTTAGTGGGTAGGGTGCTGGCCCCATATACTGAAGGTGGTGGGTTCAAACCCGGCCCCAGCCAAATTGCAACAAAAACATAGCCAGGTGTTGTGGCAGGTACCTGTGGTCCCAGCTACTCGGGAGGCTGAGGCAGGAGAATCGCCTAAGCCCAGGAGTTGGAGGTTGCTGTGAGCTGCGTGATGCCACGGCACTCTACCAAGGGCAATAAAGTGAGACTCTTTGACAAAAAAACCCCCCAAACAACAAAATCCCCCAAATCCAAACACTGTTATTCTTTTTGGGGGGGATTCATTGACGGTACAAGGAATTGGATTACACTAATTGCATTTGTTAGGTAAAGTCCCTCTTATAATTGTGTCCCACCCCCAAGAAGTGTGCCATACATTGTGACCCCAAACCCCTTTCCTCTTTCCCTCTCTCTACTCCCTTCTTCACCTACCCCCCACCTTGTATTAGATCATCTACTGCCTTCATATTATAATTGAGTACATTGGTTTCTTGCCTCTCCATTCTTGTAATGCTTTACTAAGAAGAATGTGTCCCAACTCCAACCAGGTTAATAAAAAAGATGTAAAATCTCCATCTTTTTAAGTGGGTGAATAATATTCCATGGTAGACATATACCACTGCTTGTTAATTCATTCCTCGGTTGGTGGGCATTTAGTTTGTTTCCACATTTTGGTGACTGTAAATTGAGCTGCCATAAACAACCCATTGCAAATGTCCTTATGTTAAAATGATTTTTTTTTTCCTTCTGAGTAGATGCCCAGTAATGGGATTGTAGGATCAAATGGGAGGTCTAGTTTGAGTTTTTTGAGGATTTTCTATACTTCCTTCCAAAAAAGTTGTATTAGTTTGCAGTCCCACCAGCAACACAGAAGTGTTCCCTTCTCTCCACATCCACGTCAGCATCTGCAGTTTTGAGATTTTGTGATGTGGGATGTTCTCACTGGGGTTAGATGGTATCTCAGGGTGGTTTTGATTTGCATTTCTCTGATAATTAGGGATGCTGAGCCTTTTTCCATATGTTTGTTAGCCATGCATCTGTCTTCTTTAGAGAAGGTTCTATTCATCTCTCTTGCCCAGTGATATAAGGGACTGTTGGCTTTTTTCATGTTGATTAATCTGCATTCTCTGTAGATCCTAGTTATCAAGCTTTTGTCTGATTCAAAATATGCAAATATCCTTTCCCATTGGGTAGGTTGTCTATTTGCTTTGGTTGTTGTCTTCTTAGCAGTACAGAAGCTTTTCAGTTTAAGTCCCATTTGTTTATTTTTGTTGTTGCAATTGCCATGGAAATCTTTATAAAGTCTCACCCCAGGATGATATCTTCAAGTGTTTTCCCCACACTTTATTCAAGGATTTTTATTGTGTCATGTCTTAGATTCAGATCTTTTATCCATCTTGAATACATTTTTGTGAGTGGAGAAAGGTATGGGTCCAGTTTCAGTCTCTTACATGTGGATATCCGGTTCTCCCAGCACCATTTATTAAATAGGGATTATTTTTCCCAGTGTATGTGCTTGTTTGGTTTATGAAAGATTAGGTGGCTATAAGATGTTAGTTTCATTTCCTCATTTTCTGTTCTATTCTAGATGACTATGTGTCTATTTTTAGCCAGTATCATGCTGCTTTGATCACCATGACCTTGTAGTATAGCCTAAAGTTTGGTAGGCTGATGCCCTGGCTTTGTTTTTATTGTTAAGTATTGCCTTAGCTCTATGGTTTTTTTTCTTGTTCCATTTCAATACAAAATGAAGAATTATTTTTTTCTCTTGAGTGTATGATGTTGGTATTTTAATGCAGATTGCATTGAATCTGTAGATTGCTTTGGGAAGTATAAATATTTTAACAATGTTGATTCTTTTCATCCGTGAACATGGTATGTTCTTCCATTCGTTAATATCGTTTGCTATTTCTTTTCTTAGGGTTTCATAAGAAACATCTTTTTTTAGGTATGCTCCTAGGTATTTCATTTTCTTTGAAGCTACTGTGAAGGGGATTGTGCCCTTAATTAGCTTCTCAGCCTGGCTGTTATTGGCATATACAAAGGCTACTGACTTGTGGACATTGATTTTATATCCTGAGACATTATTGTAAGTTTTGCTCACTTCCAGGAGTCTTGTGGTTGAGTCTTTGGGGTTCTCTAAGTATAAGATTATATTGTCAGCAAAGAGGGAGAGTTTAACCTCTTCTGCTCCCATTTGGATGCCCTTTATTTCCTTCTCTTGCCTGATTGTATTGGCTAGAACTTCTAGAACTATGTTGAATAATAGTGGTGATACAGGACAACCTTGTCTGGATCCAGTTCTAAGTGGAAAAGCTGTCAGTTTTACTCCACCCAGTAAAATATTACCTGTAGGGTTTTGTAGATGACTTTAATTAGTTTAAAAAATGTGTCATCTATGCCTGTATTCTTCAGGATTTTAATTAAAAAAGGATGTTGAATTTTATCAAATGCTTTTCCTGCATCTATTGAGGGGGTCATATGGTCTTTGTTTTTGCTTGTGTTGATATAGTGAATTATGTTTATGGATTTGCATCGTTAAACCAGCCTTGCATCCTTGGGATGCAATCTATTTAATTATAATGTATGACTTTTTAAATGAAAAGTTGTAGTCTATTGGCTAGAATTTTGTTGAGAATTTTTGCATCTATATTCATTAGTGAAATTGGTCTGAAGTTCTCCTTTGCAGTTGGGTCTTTTCCTGGTTTTGGTATCAGGGTGATGTTTGCTTCATAGAACGTGTTGGGGGAAGATTCCTTGCTCCTCAAGTTTTTGGAATAATTTCTGCAGTATGGGAATAAGCTCTTTAAAGGTTTGATAGAATTTTGGTGTGAAGCCATCTGGACCAGGGCATTTTTTTTATTGGGAGTTTTTTGGTTGTTTCTTTGATCTCAGTGCTTGAAATTGGTCTATTCAGGAGATCTATTTCAGCTGGGCTAAGTCTAGGGAGAGGGTGTGATTCCAATATTGATCCATTTCCTTCACTTTGCCAAATTTCTGGGCATAGAGTTTTTTTGTAGTATTCAGAGATAATCTCTTGTATCACTGTAGTATCTGTTGTTATTCCCCTTTTATCATTTCTGATTGAGGTTACTAGAGATTTTACTTTTCTGTGTCTAGTTAGTCTGGCCAAAGGTTTATCTATTTTATTTATTTTTTCAAAAACCCCAACTTCTTGTTTCATTAATTTTCTGAATGATTCTTTTGTTTTCAGTTTCATTTATCTCTGATTTAATTTTGGATATTTCTTTTCTCCTGCTGGGTTTAAAATTAGATTGTTCTTCTTTTACAATTCCATAAGACAGTTTGTGAGTTTGTTGATGCTCTATCTTTCTGTTTTTTGAATGTAGGCATCTAAAGAGATAAATTTTCCTCTCAGGACTGCTTTTGCTATATCCCACAGGTTTTTGTAGCTTGTGTCTTCATTGTTGTTATACTCAAGGAAGTTAATGATTCCCTCTTTTATCTCTTCCTACACCCAACTGTCGTGCAACATAAGGTTGTTTAATTTCTGTGCCTTTGTGAGGGGTTGAATGTTTTTGCTGGAGTTGAATTCCACCTTTAATGCCTTGTGGTCTGAGAAGATACTAAGATTTCAATTCTTTTCATTCAGTTCAGATTTGTTTTGTGTCCTAGGATATGATCAATTTTGGAGAATGTTTCATGTACTGAAGAGAAGAGCTCATTTTCTTTAGCTTTGGGATGGAGTGGTCTATATATGTCTATTAAGCACATCTAGGGTTACATTTAAGTCCCTTGTATCTTTGTTTAGTTTATGTTTAGAGGATCTGTCCAGCTCAGTAATAGGAGTGTTAAAGTCCCCTGCTGTTATGGTGTTGTGAGATATTATATGGCTCAGACTAATTAAAGTCTGTTTCAGGAATCTGGGAGCTTTTAAATTGGGTACATAAATATTTAGAATTGAATCATCTTCTTGTTGGATTTTTTCCTTCACCAATATAAAGTGACCATCATTGTCTTTTTTGACTTTAGTTGCTTTAAATCCACATGTATCTGAAGATAAGATTGCAACCCCTCTTTTCTTCTGAATTCCGTTTGCATGAAAAATTATCTTTTAACCTTTAACTCTGAGTTTCAATTTGTCTTTTGAAGCTTGGTGTGTTTCCTGCAGACAGCAAATGGATGGTTGTGTTTTTAAATCCAATTAGCCCATCAATGTGTCTTCAGTGGGGAATTCAAGCCATTAACATTTATTGAGATAATTGATAAGTGTGGTAGTGTTCTAGTCATCTTATTTTGTGAAAGTCCATTGCTTAGTTTTGTCTTTTGCATCATTATGGAAGCTAGGTTCTATCCTTTAATTTCTGTGTGCTTACTTTGCTGATGATCTGTTGTGATGGTCAGTGTGTAGAACAGGTTGAAATATTTCCTGTAGACCTGGTCTTGTTGTGGCAAATTTCCTCAATGTTTGCGTATCAGTAAAAGATTTGATTTCTCTGTCAATTTTAAAGCTTAGCTTAGCAGGATATAGAATTCTGGGCTGGAAATGATTTTTGTTTAAATAGATTAAAAGTAAATGATCATTGTCTTCTGGCTTGAAAAATTTCATTTGAGAAGTCTGTAGTCACCCTAATGAATTTGCCCAAGTAGGTCAATTGGCACTGAACTCCTTGCGGCTTACAAAAGAAATGGTACAGTAGGGTACTTTGACTCATACCTAAAAATCCCCAACTTCTGGGGGTGATTCCCTTGAGGTCTGTAGGTCTTTGCCAGCCTGAGCATAGACACTACCCCACCTCCTCCAAATAAAAAGGAAAGATAAAAATACTATAAATCAAACCAAACCAAACAAATAAAAAAACTTATGGGTTAAAATTGGGGGAAAAAACAAATGACAGGGGCAGAAGAACTAGCAAAACTGAAGTTATTATTAAAGAAGGCAACAATAAAAGATTATATTTACATGAGAAAAATGAAGCACAAACAAACAAACAACAACAACAAAACTCCCAGGGAAATAGTTGAAAAAAAAAAGAAGAAAGAAAACAAAATCAAAGCACGCTCTCTCACTCTCTCTCTATATATATCGCTGAATATTGCCTGGGCAACAGGTGATCTTCTGGGGTATGAGATGCTAATCACAAAGCTAATCACAATGCTAATCACAATGCTGATACAGCTGTATGAGATGGAGACGGGAGGCCTCTGCTAGCTTCTTTGCCCTCAATCCTCGTACCGTTGAGAGCCTGAATCTCTCTTCAGCTCCCTTAATAGACACGCCTTGACCTTTCCAAACTGTGACTCTTGGCTAAGCAGAGGCTTTCCCAGGGAAGCATGTGTGGTTGGGATCTCTCTTGAGGTGGCAGCCTGCTGATCAGGCGAGCCAAAACCAGCCTTGCTCTACACCCCCGATCACTGATTTGTAAGGCAGCTCTACTATTGCCGAACAATAAAATCTCAAATCTCAATTTCCTGTTGGTTATAATTTTCCTTCAAAATGTTTAATCCTTGTTTTATACAGGGTGTTCCAAAGGTTCCCATACATACATAGAAAAAATGGGAAATTGTATCTAAATTTACCTTTATTTACAAACTATTCACTATAAAATTTTATATTTATTTACATGTTATGATATAAATATGAAAATATTAAAAATATAAAATACAGTATGAATTTGTTAATTTTCCCTATCTATGGAAACCCTTGGGCCATGCCATATTCTAACTTTCAGTTGTAAGCTTTTAAAAATAACCCCAATTTTTTAGGTAGGTAACCTCTTTTCATCATATGAACAAGCGAATGCATGGAGAGGCAGATACATATGCAACTGATAATGACAAGTTATTGCCTTGTTGGTCAAAAGTTGCCAAATTATTTCTTAAGCAATGGTTTTACTTGTAGCAAAAAATATTTTGGCAAAATAAACAATAGGGTTAAGATTTTCTCTCCTGCTTCATGTAACATAATTTGTGTATCCTGTTTCTCTGTCCTTCCTCTGGGGTTACTTTTAAAAGCTTTTGATTTTAACTCTTCCTGAGTTGTTCCAAGCTTCCTACCTTAGTCCACTACATATACTTGTCTTTATCAAAGAATATTGAGCTTCTGTTTTTTTTTTTTTTTTTTCTTTTCTAACTATAAAAATATTGACTTGAATTGTGTTCTATCATTTTAGATTCCCTTTGGAGATATTGATAATGTCTATTAACAGCTGTATATAATTTCTACCACTCAAAAGGGGTTAAACTTTCAGTACAAGTCTTGGGGATTTTTAAAATTTATTCTAAATCATTATCTCACCTCTTACAGATGCAAACAGATAATAACAATTTGAATGCTAAAAATAAATATTTAGATTTACTTATTGGATCCAAAAGTGAGAAATATGAGTTATGCATTTTAAATTTATACTCTGTGTTTGAGTATATGTAGGCACATACAATAGTTTTGGGAAAATCACACTACAGTATAAAAAAAAGATCCCCTAAACTTAGATGGATCAGATACACTAAAGAATGACTCTGACAAATCCTGCTTGACAAGTTAGATGAGTTTATTAGAGGTTACTTGCAAGGATGCTGGCTCCTGGGTGGCACAGGAAATCTTTTCCACAGGAGATTTCTTGCATACAAAATCTGCCTGCCCACCCTGTGGTCTTAAATACCTTCCCAGTGAGTAAAGCAGAGATGTCACACTGTATCATTACCTGTTCACAGTGAAAGGAATCAAGCATGCCCCCTACCTTCTTCATGAACTGCCATACAACTCACATTATGTTTCTGGTACTACAGTTTTCTGCTGGGCGAGGGTTTTAGTATTATGATTAACTGAAAGGCACTGCAGGACAGCCAAAGCAGTTCTATAGCAGTCATGGCCAGTCTAAGCACAGCACAGTGTTTCTATTTGTGGTGGGGAAATTTTTCCTCAATGACACATAATAACACATAAAATATGTATGTGACAACAATGTATAAAGTCTACAATATGAATTTATATTTTCCTATTATATTATCTAGCTATAAGAAACATAGAAGGTGCCCAAATTCCAATAATGTTTTAGAAAAAGTATAACTTTCTATTTTTATAGGATTTTATACTTTTGTGTGCCAGATAAAATTCTTGTATTTACTTCATATAAAGTGTCACGCAGTGATTCTGTAGAACCAATCCGGTTGTTGGAGGGCTAGTGAGGAAACACTGGCAGAAAGAATAATTCTTAAGGAATCACTCATTGGACTTATAGAGTATATAGATAGATGTATTGTTGCATTGCTTGGACAACCTTACTGTAGTTCCTGTTTTATACATAGCCTCAAATTTAGTTCACCATTGTATGTACTACAGTTGGGAAAAGTGAGTTCCAGAGCAAAGGAAATCAGGTGGTTGGTCTTTGATTATTATGGGTGCTTGCTCCTTTATTTTAATACTCTCCCCTGCTAAGAGTTACAGTATAATGGGCAAAACAATCCTGCAGCAAATCCACTTGAAATTCCTGTCATGTATTTACCCTCTACCAAAAGTTTGAAAACTGGTTTTTGAATACTTGAAAAATAAGAGTGGGTGAAATATTTCACTAGCTAATTTTATCCTCAAAATATCTGCATCCAGAAACTTTGCATCTGTTTTACTTAAATTCTTTATGCAAACTAGTATTCAATTACAATCACCAATATTCTGGTAATGGAGTATAGTATTGGTATGCAATAGCAGAACTGACATTTTATTCTTCTGTGTAGTCTCTTGAATATGTTGAACAGCCCATATGTAAAATGTTTTCACCCTACCCAGTATCAAGCACAGTGTGTTCTGCATAATGGTTCACAGTAAACACAACTGCCAGATTTTAAAATATGGAGAAAAGGCTCTTGGCAGATCTTTTTTGTTTTACTTTGTTAGTATAGCTTCTGATAACCTTGACACACCCCAATTTACCGACCTTATTAATTATTCATATCATGCTACATTTGAACAAGCCCATCTTTAATGTAATGAGTTGAAAGTTAGCCTCTAGAGAAGAATGAGTTCAAGAACAAATACTCCCTGGAAATATGTCTTGAGGCAGTAATACTTCCAGGCATTACTTTCCTTTTCCTTAAACAAGAACAGTATGGCCTGTTAATTTATGTGTTAACCCTCTATGGGCTGTTCATAGAGTAATGCATCTCACACATAAATGAGGCCCACCAATTTCTATACTTGTGGGTTTCTTGGAGGTCTTCCTGGCCCAGAGCCTCTGGGGTATGTGAACAGAGTCTGCAGTGTGAGTAGACAATCTTTATTACGTACTTACAGTTGCTGGACTGAGCAGACAGTGGACAGCCCACCCAACGAAAGTTGTTTTCCTTAATCCCTGGCTGTGGAAAATCAAATTGATTAAATGTCTCTCCCATACTACAAGGGATAAAAAAAGTCTAAAGCATATTATGTATATAATGCATCTAAGATACATAAGGCATATACCTAATATGCTTGGGTAAAAATCTCGGTGGCTACGATTTTCTTATAAAAGGGGGTAATCCATTTTTATGGTTAATTAAGCCAATTACTGTGGGAAAAGGGAAAGGAAACTAACATTTATTGAATTTTTACTATCTGCTTAACATGACAGTCATTGCTAGTAAAAAGCACTGCCTTACGTGATTACCTCAAAACAGGATTAAAATATAAATATATATTCAATAATTTGTTCTCCTTAGAAGAATCTATAGAATAACCTGAAAACAATCCTGTGTCAAACTGTGATTTGGTTAGTACATGACCTATCATAATCATGTTTTTCTTTTAAAATAGAAATATTTTAGCTTCCATCGCTTATAGGTAATATACATGTTGTTGCACATTTTTTTTTTTTGTTAATTCATGTCTAATTTTGAAATTAATAAATTAATTTAAATTATATTGTGATATTGAGATAAGACAACCTATCAATTTTCTACTTTTGGCAAATAACTGGTATTTTTATGAACACTAAAAATATTGACGGCTGTTTGAGAAGAGGATATAGTTTCTGTTCAAAGGGAGTGTGTTTTTGTGCATAATAAATACATTCATTTTTATTGAAGTTTATGTATTTAAAGTCATCTGTGTCTTGTACTGACCACAGGTCATTCGTAGATAGAGATATGAGAAAACTGCCTATTCTGTTGCTCTCAATTCCCCCCCCCCACCCCATGTCTTGTTCCTGCAGTCTTGTTCTGCTATTTGATGCACAAGGTTAATGCTGGTATAATCTTTATGTCTGCATATAGACAGGAATTTTGTATTACGTCAAATGTGAATGACTTTGGGTTCACTGGGATACTTTTTAAGAATAACAGCAAATTAAAATGAAGACATTAACATTACAAACTCATTCACCCGTACTTTGAATGGGAAGGTGGCCCAGGGCTGGAGCTTGAGCGACTATGTATGGCTTGTGTGTGGGTGGAGAAAAGAAACATGGTATCCAGAGAGAATAAAGATGTAAGTAAACATGAGGAAAGCAGCAGGGACCAAAGCACACAAGCCAGAGGGCTTGGATTAGCGTGTGCTAACCATGTCTGTTCCAGTTCTTCTAGGGCTCCCCAAGTTCTTTCTCCCCAGAGTATTTCTTTCCAAGTTCCTTGAGTATGTTGAGTAGCTTCCACTCTTTCAACCAAATGACTAAGACTCTCACCCTTGCTTAATGCAGTTAGCATTTGCCGGTATGTTCATTCCTGTTGTTTAACCTTTAACTCTTCCCTCTCAAGATTTTGCTGGATTCTAAACAATGAGATTTATTTTTAGAGAATTCATTAGGTGTTTGTGACTAGAAAGAGACTTTCCATAGTCACGCAAGGTAACAAATAGCAAATTTGCTTAACCATAAAAAGGGAATGATAGAAATAGACCATTTTTGAATCTCTGCTTTTTTCATTTGAAATACAAGAATTGTAAGGGCTATCTAGACAATTCCACAGTAAATGAAGTCACTTCAAAGTACTAAGGTTTAGGGAGAGAAGCATTTAGCACAGTTGTTAGGCAAGTAGTTATCTTGTGGGATCCTTAGAGGTGTGGACTGCCTTCTACCATGAGATTGGAGGCCTCCTGGGCCCCCGTGTTGTGTCACCTGGAGCAGTGGTTGTCACCATTCCTTACTTGTGGCATCACATTGAATAGGCTACAGGTTGCATGAAATGTCATATTTGCATAAAATTTCATATGAAAATTCTATTCAGGAAATTGCCAAAAGAAATTTCATATCTTCTTGTTTCATGTGAATTAAAATGTGAGCCCTGAAGCTACCCTGCTGAGGTTTAAATTCTGACTTTGTGTTTTATTAACTGGCTGCCTGGCTTGTTTGCATTGTTTGGCTTTAATAAATCTCATTATTTTGCTCTATAAAATGAATAGTGCCGTTATCATATTAAGTGTGTAAAAATTTAGATGTAATGCAGGTAAAACAAACAATACAGTATTTGGACCCAGGTACACACTAAATTTTAGCTAATTAATGCAATGTGATAAAAAATAAGACAAAAATATTCTTTTTAAAAGAAAAACAATGAGATTTCTGGTACTGACATACCATCATTCACTAATGTTTCCTCTTTGTGATACAAGATACAAATAATTAATTCTGGGACCCAAATTTATTATAAATACAATTTAAAAGCTATATGAAAAAACTTTGGTACAAACATTTTTTTTTTCTAGTTTTTGGCCGGGGCTGGATTTGAACCCGCCTCCTCCACTATATGGGGCCAGCGCCTTACTCCCTTGAGCCACAGCACTGCCCCGTACAGACATTTTTCAACACTGATGTGAAAAACTTGAGTACAAACATTTTCAAACACTGTCGATTTTTCCCTTTTTTGTGATATGTGGACACAAACCTTTTGATGATGAAGTGATTCTTTGCCAGGACAAACAGAATTTTTGTCCATTTATAATGGACAAACTTTAATTAGAAGCATAAAATCAAAGTTGACAGGTCTGATAAAGAAATAAGTTGCTTCCTAAACCCAACTGTATGATTACGTTTTCTAAGGGAAATCAAAGATGGGTTGATTCTAAAGTTTTTAATCTTAATAAAAATGTGCAGAGAATTGCAGTTCTAATTTAGGTAATTATGTTATATAAATCAGTTGTTTTTACCTGGACACTAGTTTTCCATTTTCTATTTCAAAATGAAGAGAGTTAATTTTTCATGACCTGTATATATTTTGCACTTATTTTACTACTTTTTTTTTTTTTTATTACTTTACCACTTTATTTTTTAAAATTGTTTTTTATTAAATCATAACTTCGTACATTGATGCATTTATGGGGTTCAGGATACTGCTTCAATATACAATGTGAAATGCTTACATTGAACTAAGTAACACATCCATCACAAAACCCGAACTCGGCACAAATTTTGTGCTGAAAAAACTCGGCTTATACTCGAGTATATAGGTATACTCATTTCTTAATAGTTTTGAAAGGTACCATTGCATCATGCACATTAGGTGAAGTCTCCCCCATACTGTCCCCCCTCCCCTCTCTCTCCTTTTCCCTTCTACTTTCTGGACTATAGTTGTGTTTCGCCATTTGTATGAGTGTGTAGGTGGTTATACATTGATTTCATAGTAGTTTTGAGTACATTGGATACTTTCCCCCCCATTCTTGAGATACTTTACTAAGAAGAATATGTTCTAGCTCCATCCAGGTAAACATAAATGATGTGAAATCTTCTTTTTTTATGGCTGCGTAGTATTCCATGCTGTACATATACCACAATTTGTTAATCCATTCATGGCTCAATGGGCACTTGGGCTGTTTCCATGTCTTGGCTATTATGAATTGGGCTGCAATAAACATTCTGGTGCAAATGTCTTTGTTGTAAAATAAGTTTTGATCATCTGGGTATATACCTAGTAGGGGAATTGCAGGATTGAACCGTAGGTCTACTTTTAGTTTCTTGAGTGTTCTCCAAACTTCTTTCCAAAAAGGTAGTATTAGCCTGCATTCCCACCAGCAATGTAGAAGTGTTCCCTTCTCTCTGCATCCATGCCAACATCTGTAGTTTTGGGATTTTGTGATGTGGGCTAATCTTACTGGAGTTAGATGATATCTCAAAGTAGTTTTGATTTGTATTTCTCTGATGATTAAGGATGATGAGCATTTTTTCATGTGTTTGTAGGCCGTGCACCTGTCTTCATCAGAGAAGTTTCTGTTCAAGTCTCTTGCCCATTTAGAAATAGGGTTATTTATTCTTTTCTTATCGATTAGTTTGAGTTCTCTGTAGATTCTAGTTATCAGACCTTTGTCAGAAGCATAACCTGCAAAAATCTTCTCACATTCTGAAGGCTGTCTGTTTGTTTTACTTACTGTGCCCTTGGCTGTGCAAAAGCTTTTTAGTTTGATCAGATCCCAGTGATGGATTTTTGGTGTTGCTTCAATTACCCGGGGGGCAGGGAGGAGGGTTGTTCTCCTCATAAAATATTCTCCCAGGCTGATTTCTTCAAGTGTTTTCCCTGCACTCTCTAGTATTTTTATAGTTTCATGTCCTAAGTTTAAATCTTTTATCCAGTGAGAATCAATTTTTGTTAAGGTGAAAGGTGGGGGTCCAGTTTCAATCTTCTACAGGTTGCCAGCCAGTTCACCCAGCACCAGTTGTTAAATAGGGAGTCTTTCACCCACTGAATATTTTTGATAGGCTTGCCGAAAATCAAATGGTGATAAGTAGCGTGGTTCATTTCTTGATTCTCCATTCTGTTCCATAAATCTACTGCTCTGTTTTTGTGCCAGTACCATGCTGTTTTGATCGCTATAGATTTATAGTATAGCCTGAAGTCTGGTAATGTGATACCTCCTGTTTGTTCTTATTTCTGAGTAATGTATTTGCTATTTAAGTTTTTTTCTGATTCCATATAAAACAAAGTACTATTTTTTCAAGTTCTTTAAAGTATGACAATGGTGCTTTAATAGGAATTGCATTAAATCTGTAGATTGCTTTGGGTAGTATAGACATTTTAACAATGTTGATTCTTCCCAGCCATGAGCATGGTATGTTTTTTCATTTGTTAACATCTTCAGCTATTTCTTTTCTCAGAGTTTCATAGTTTTCCACATAGAGGTCTTTCACGTCCTTTGTTAGGTAAATTCCCAAGTATTTTATCTTCTTTGGCACTATTATAAAAGGAATAGATCCTTGATTGTTTTTTCAGCTTGACTATTGTTAGCGTATATAAAAGCTACTGATCGTAAGTATTGATTTTGTATCCTGAGATGCTGCTGTATTCCTTGATCACTTCTAAGAGTTTTGAAGTTAAGTCCTTGGGATTTTCCAGGTATAGGATCATATCATCAGCAAAGAGTGAGAGTTTGATCTCCTCTGATCCTGTTTGGACACTAGGCTTTGTAATTGTGGCTTGTCTCCTACAACCTTACAAAGACCTCTGTTAGAGTTTTAGCCAGAGACTCTGAGGACCTACTTGGTGAGATAGTGCAAGCTATCTCTGTTTGATATCAGCCAACCTCTACCCTATCCTAAGAAACCACAGAATTAGGTTTAAATCTCGACTGTGAAGAGATACAAACAGCTGCAGTGCCCAGCCCCCACCCTTCAGTTCTTTTCTGCTATAGAACTCAAAGATCAACCTTAAAATGTCCCCGAGTGGACAGCCCCAGACATGGGTTCCAACCAAATTGTCTCAGACAGTGCAAACCCTGCCCAACAGAGAGGGATTCAAGGGTCTCCAACAGCACAATTGCAGCCAGGAATCCCCACTCCCGCCCCTCAGACTCAGTCCACACTGCTGTTTGGTTCTCTGCTCACAGGCCAGTGGAGCCAGGGGCCTCAACCCTACCCACCAGTCTCAGTCCACACACAGCTAGCCTCTGCTTGCCAGACCAGTTGGGGTCAGGGGACCACACCCCCACCTGCCAGTCTCAGTCCACTGCCTGGCAAGCCTCTGTTTTCAAGCTCTGTTGTAGTCAGGGCACTGGACCCTCTGGTCTCAGTCCACACACAACTAGCCTCTGCTTGCCAGAGCAGTTGGAGTCAGGGGATCATGCCCCCACCTGCCAGTCTCAGTCCACTGGCTGGCAAGCCTCTGTTCGTGGGCTCTATTGGAGTCAGGGCACTGGGCCCCGCCCTCTAGTCTCAGTCCATAGAGCTAGCCTCTGCTTGCCAGACCAGTTGGAGTCAGGGGACCATGCCCATGCCTGTCAGTCTGAGTGCACTGCCTGGCAAGCCTCTGTTCGCATGCTGTGTTAGTCAGGGCACTGCACTCCAGTAGCAGTTCGCAGTACTCACCTGGTGAGTCTCTACTCACCAGCCCCACTGGAGACAGCCCGCAGGGCTTGGTTCATACCCAGTAAGCCCACTGCTCAAGGGTTCTGTTGGAATCAGGGGATCATGCCCTTGCTCTCAAGTCACAGTCCATGCCTATCTAGCCTCTGCTCGCAGGCCCGGCAGGGGCTGGGACCAGCCCTGTCTGCCAAACTCAGTCCACATGGGGCAACTACTCTCCCGCTATGGGTGCTGTCAGAGCTGGGGGTTCTGCACCCCGACCAGCCAGACACAGCCCGAACTGAGGGTCAACACTACTACTGGCTGGGCATAGTCATAACCAGGGGACTGCTCCTCCTCGGCAAGTGACCCTTTCTTCCTACACCTTCTTTCTTCTCCATTAGTCACAGATTCTGTCCTGATAGTTGGTGGTCCACACTATGCCTGGTTCTCTAGGACAAGACCAAACACTCTGTGCTTTGCAGGGGGCAGAACTTCAGACTACCATGCGAGGGGGAAAGGGTGGACTGGGAATTTGGACTTGTGGGGAAAATACCTGTTCAATTTTATGCCTGGTGGGGTGGCGCTAGCTTCATAGTGGCACTTCCCAGGAGAAAGAGACCTGGGTTTAGCGGCTTTCTCCAGCAAGGTAAAATGAGAGGTCTTTTGCTCCCTGCTTGTTCACAGATAGCCTGCAGCAGGTCTCCTGCCCCGGGAGGGGTCTCCCGTCCTCTAGTCAATAGGCTTTGTACCTGTAATTTGGTTTCTTGAATGCTCTTCCTTGGAGTTACAGCTTGTGGAACTTCTTTCTTGGCTCAGCTCCCTGTCTTCAGCTTCATAGTCTGATTCCGTCCAGTTTATTTTCTGCTCAGGAGCCTCTGCCGAGGGTTGGTACTACTTGGTCTTCTTCCCAGAATTCCTTATTTCACTACTTTATCATTATTATTATAATTTAAAAAGTCCAATCTTTTTAAAAAACTTTTTATTTGAAATGATTTTTGTAGAAGCCTTAGAAAGATAATGTAGAGAATTCTCATATACCTTTGAAAATGTCAGCTTTTGTTAAGGGAGCGTCTTGTATTACTTTGGTACAATTATAAAAACTAAAAAATTAATATTGACATAATAATCTTAACTGAACTGCACATTCCATCTGAATTTCACCAGTTTCCTACCAAAGCTTTATCTGTAAAAGGATCCAGTCCAGGGTGGCACCGGTTGTCATGGCTGCTTAGTCTCTTCAGCCTGTGGTAGTAGCTCAGCTTTCCTTCTAGGTCATGACCTTGACACTTTTGAAGAGTAGTGGTCAGTTATTTTTTACAGTGTCTCTTGGCTGGGGTTTGGGTGATGTTTATTCATGACTAGTCTGAGATTATGGATTTTTGGAACAATACCAGAGAAGTGAAGTGCTCTCATCACATCATATCAGTGGTACATAATGTCAGCAAGACTTATTGCTGATGATGTTAATCTTGATTTGCCACATTTCTTAACTATAAAGTTAATATTTTTCCTTTCCTATAATATATTCCTTAGAATCAAGTTATTCATTGCAGCCTATATTCAAAGGGATTAAGAGTGCTTAAACTTGACCTTCTTGAAGGAGGAGTGTGAAATCTTTGCAGGCATATTTTATTTTTTTGCAGGCACCGCCCAAGGCATATTTTAAAACCCCTATAATAGTTAATAAATATTTCAGAGGGGTAGCAGTACAGTAGTTAATCAATATTTTGAGAAAGACATTTAAATATTTTCCCACTAATCTTGGCATTTTATCAGAGGATCTTGCTGGTAGCGATCATTGTGGTATTCTAATGGTAATATTCTTTTACTTCTCCACATTTATTATTTGAAATTGTTTTGTATGGAAGATTTTTCCCTCCCCCATTATTCATATGCATATGTATGTATGTATGTATGCATGTGTGTATTTATTAGTATGGACTCATGAAGTGTTATTTCAATCTTTGGATCATATTCCAATACTATCATTGTTTATTTTTTTGCTCTAATTGTTTTGTCTTTGGCCATTGGGAACTCTCTTAGGTTGGATGTATTGTTTCTGAAATGACAAATTCTCCAAATTGCACCGAATTTTCCCTTCCCTCAACCGTTACTCTCAGCCATTTCTCCAAGAGTCCCCTGATCACTAAAGTGTAATACTAAAAAAACAGTATCTGGGAACGGAGTGTGCTCATTACTACTGGGAACAGAGTGTGCTCATTACTACTGGGAACGGAGTGTGCTCATTACTACTGGGTGTCACTGGTGGCCTGTCACTTGTTCTAGAGCCTCAAAGGAGACAGAGTTAGGATATCTGTGTATGTATATACACATACACATATATGTTTGAATATTTTCGTATGTTTATTAAAATAATTATGAGTTTATACTAGTACATTCAACTCTAACCCAGCTATGGGACTCATTCTAGCTTTCTATTTTATTTGTTATTATTTATTTTTCAGATATTAAGAACCCTGGCTCATATTATCTGTAGTTTATTAAATTATTGATTTATTTATGTGAATACTTTAGTGTATATTTAAAATAGTTACAGAATAGCTAAGCTATATTCAAACTGTCCTCAAGAGTACAGTGTTAATGTCTACTTTTTGAAAATCTTTAGTCTTAAAATATACAGTTAATGCACTGTCTTCCAAGCTGACTTGGATTAGACCAGGCACGGTGGCTCATTCCTACAGCCCTAGTACTCTGAGAGGCTGAGGTAGGTGAATTTCTTGAGCTTGGGAGTTCAAGACCACACTGAGCAAGGGTAAGACCCCATCTCTTCCAAAAATAGAAAAATTAGCGAGGCCCTTATGGCAGGAGCCTGTAGTCCCAGATACTTGGGAGGCTGAGGCAGGAGGATCCTTTAGCCCAGGAGTTTGAGGTTGCTGTGAGCTAGGCTGACGCCCTGGCATTCTATCCCAGGCAACAGAGTGAGATTCTGTTTCAAAAATAAACAAAGGACAACAACAATAAAAACAGTTACATAGATTAGCTTCTTTTGTTTCCCTAAGCCTATTCAGTGAGGTTACATCATACATTTGTGATACACGAAGATTCATTTTTCATAGTATGTATTCCATCCTAGAAACAGGTGGGTTTGGATCTCTCAAAATCAAGTTTATTTCTAAACATGTGCACATAGTAAAGCTTCCTCCATATGACATCAAGTTCTTTGGGTTTTTCCTGTATGCAGGGGAATGGCTCCACTATCACAGCACCACACGGGGCAGTGCCACCCCTCGACATTTCCCTGCGCAGTCCTGTGGTGGTGGGCATCCTCTCACAACCCGTGGTGATCTCTGATCTTGTGAGCGTAATCATACAGTACATAGAGTTTGAGTATGGCTTCTTCCACTTTGAAAAATCTACTTAAAATTCATCCTTGCTCTTGAATAATTGATAGTTCATTTTGTTTTATTGCTGAGTAGGAGTGGTAAATTCCATTAAGTGGATGTGCCAAGTGTTTTGTTATTCATTTGTTAAAGGACATCTTGGTTACTTCTGGTTTGGAATAATTATGTACAGGATTTTATGTGAATTATAAATTTTCAATTCACCTGGGTAAATGTCTAGTAGTGAAATTGCAGGTTGTGTGATAATGGCTTGTTGGTTTGTGTACTTCCGTAAGAAACTGTCACAACTGTTCCGATGTGGCTGTGTATCAGTTTGCGCTCCCATCAGTGATGAATGAGAATTCTTGTTGCTCCATGTCCATGTCAGCATTTGGTATGATTTTAATAGGCCATAAATTACTTTTATTTTAAATGCCTAATAGTTTATCTCAAAAAGATACTGGAGCTTAGCTGGTATAATATTATTTGCAATGTTCTATTACATGATATAATAGTATATAGCAAGGTAAATTATTAATGTCTATAAAACTAAGGGAAAGGTAAGATAACTTTCATTTTATTGTATATTTTTTAAGGTTTTTCCTAGTGTCCTGGGAGTGAATTCTTCTCTTTCAAACCTAATGATTCATTAAAGATTAGAATTGTTTTAAAATTTTAGAATTAAATATTTTAAAATCTTAAGATGATAGCAGCTACACATAAACTTAAAATTTAGAAAACTTGCAAAAATTCTAACAGTATTTTTTATTTTTTTTTCAAGCCAGGGTCTCACTTTGTCACCCTTGGTAGAGTGGCATGGCTTCAAAGCTCATAGCAACCTCAAACTCTTGGGCTCAAATGATCCTCTTGCCTCAGTGCTTTTTTTTTTTTTTTTTTTTTTTTAGTAGAGATGGGGTCTCACTCTTGCTCAGGCTGGTTTCCAGCTCCTGAGCTCAGGCAATCCATCTGCTTCAGCCTCCCAGAGTGCTAGGATTACAGGTGTAAGCCCTCACACCTTTTGTAAAAGTATTTTTGCAAAACAAGATTTCATAGTAAACTTACTTGTCTTGTTTCCTGTATAGGCCACAAGGAAAACTTAAGGTTTTTTAAAGAAATAATTTATTATATGATAATGAAGTTCTACCGATTATAGTAAGTATAGTCAAAAATACAACACACTTGAGGTAGTGAGATAAAAAAATGAGTTAATCTGTGTACATGCATTACTTTATACCCTAAACCTTTACCTTAAAACATTCTAGAAAGTTGCAGAATACACAAGTATACTTCCTTTTAGCTTTCAGAATGATGATGTCATTACTTATTATGTAATCTCTGGAAAATGCCCATATACTCATGAGAGAAAGGGAGTTAAAAGGCAAATAGTATTTTAGTTTATTTTGAAAACAGTTCCAGGGCTCAAAGGGTGTTGGTGACACCCTGAGGTCTCAAGCCCACACTGATGACACTGTCTGAGGCTGTGAACAGGCACCGACAGATTGGATTGAAAGAGAAATACAGGGATATACAACTAAAGGTTCAGACTTTGGTGTTTTAGTAATGAAACTACCAAAGCAAGGTCCTTACTTGTGAAAGCATTGTCATTTTTATTAAATCATTGAGAGACAAGGTCAAAGTCACTTTATATAACTTTACTATGTGTTTATATCAATATAGCCTGGGAACATTCTCATATAAATTTATTATCAGAATTTTGTGATACAATAGGATCATCTTGTCATCAATGATCAGGGAAAGCCATTTAATCTTATAATGTAAATCAGTAGTTCTCAACCTGTGAGTTGTGACCAACAGGAACTGCATTAAAGGGCTGCGGCATTAGGAGGGTTGAGAACCACAGATTTAAATGGAGTAGAGGAAGAGCACTACTAATTTCATGCTGAGAGGAAGCAGAATACAAGGTTCTCTTATCTTAGAAATATATGAGAGCTTGCTGGGTTTCTAGATTTGGGAATACTGCTATAGTTGATAGATTTCTCACATACGATTCAGCAGAGTTTAAATTCCTGAGAGTTACTGAATTTCTGATGATAAATTGCAATAGTTAAGTGATGATGAGATTTTAATGCTGAAATTTTGGCTGGCTTACTCAGTAAACAAGTAATTCATTTTTATATACTGGCTTCAGCAAAATTAAATCATTTTATACACAGTGGAATTAGAAACATCTAGTCCTAGATTATATGAAGATTACTATTTTGGCATATTATCTTGATGCTGCGTAGGCTTCACATTAATAATTCTTGATATGAAAAACCAGCATATGTTCTTTGTGAATATAAAAGACTACTTGAGATTGAATCTTTAGCCTATCACTTATTTCTGCCATTATTATTTTGCTCACATACACACATGCTATATTAAACACAAATAACTTGATAGTCTTGTACTGGAAAGAAATGTTTAAGACTGTACCTTTCTAAAAATTTATTTGGTGACAGAGAGGGCCAGTTAGAAAAGACCCCATACATTTTACCTCTTTTTCTCCTAGTAGCCCCAAAACAATGCAGTTAACTTGAACAGAGACAACAGAATAAAATATTAAAAAAGCTTCTGCACAGCCAAGAACACAGTAAGTAAAGCAAGCAAACAGCCCTCAAAAAAGGGAGAAGAGATTTGCAGGTTATGTCTCTGACAAAGGTTTAATAACCAGAATCCACAGAGAACTCAAACGTATATGCAAGAAAAGAACAAGTGATCCCATCACAGGCTGGGCAAGGGACTTGAAGAGAAAATTCTCTGAAGAAGACAGGCGCACGGCCTACAGACATATAAAAAAATGCTCATCATCTTTAATCATCAGAGAAATGCAGATCAAAACTACTTTGAGATATCATCTAACTCCAGTAAGATTAGTCCATGTCACAAAATCCCAAGACCAGTGATGTTGGCATGGATGTGGAGAAAAGGGAACACTTCTACACTGCTGGTAGGAATGCAAATTAATACATTCCTTTTGGACAGTTGTTTGGAGAACACTTAGAGATCTAAAAATAGACTTGCCATTCAATCCTATAATTCCTCTACTAATTATATACCCAGAAGACCAAAAATCACATTATAACAAAGATATTTGTACCATAATGTTTATTGCAGCCCAATTCATAATTGCTAAGTCATGGAAAAAGCCCAAGTGCCCATCCATCCATGAATGAATTAATAAATTGTGGTATATGTACAGCATGGAATATTATGCAGCCTTAAAGAAAGATAGAGACTTTACCTCTTTCATGTTTACATGGATGGAGCTGGAACATATTCTTCTTAGCAAAGTACCTCAAGAATGGAAGAAAAAGTGTCCAATGTACTCAGCCCTACTATGAAACTAATTTATGGCTTTCACATGAAAGCTATAACCCAGTTATAACCTAAGAATAGGGGGAAGGAGGAGAGAGAGGGGTGGGAGGGGGGAGGATGGGCAGAGGGAGGGTGATTGGTGTGACTACACCTGTGGTGCATCTTACAAGGGTATATGTGAAACTGAGTAAATGTAGAATATAAATGTCTTAACACAATAACTAAGAAAATGCCAGGAAGGCTATGTTAACCAGTGTGATGAAAATGTGTCAAA